>JAGFPH010003875.1:73833-84866 GCA_018207615.1 Philaenus spumarius | reverse complement strand
AAAAGTATTCATGAACGAATTTCAGAGATGTTTTATTACGCAAGAAAATTTTGTTCGTAAATATACTGAATGGGTTTGCAAATACTTGGAATAAAATATTTGTGTGTCAGAAACTTTGCGAATTGTGTAGACATTAATTTATCGTGCTGACTCTATTTTCGCTGCTTTAGCACAATCACTGTAGAAACATAATATATTGCAAGATATGTAGGGCAATAAATAAACATTTAAAATTGAATGGATTTTTTTACAACTCAATTTATGGTAATCTGTATTTTATTTATGTAAAATTTTATAAAAAAAAACTTAAAACTTCAAATAAAAATAAATATTTTAAAGTTAAGCAATGTTCGATTTAAATGCAGCATCTGTTGGTAAATATCAAATTCTGTAATATGTAATTTATCTAGGAAAACTTGTTGAAAACTAAAACAGTTCCAACATTTAGCTTTCGCTCGATAATATCATTTAATCAACGCAAATTAGTAACTTATGAAAATAATAATCAATAGTCATGCTCAAATACTGTTATTATGCAATGACAGTAGAATAAAAGTTTGCTTTTAAACTAAAACATAATAACCAATAAGCTATATATATATAACAGCAAAATACCACTCACTCACTGACTCATCAGGATTTCTCAAAAACTTGGTGTGTAGCTTCCTATAGAGCCATATGTGCTCGCTAAGAAAGGTTTTTAAAAAATTAAATTTTTTAGAGGGGATTGGGCATGTCAAATTTACTAAATCACGATCTCTCCAAAACTACCAAACGGATTAGAATGGAATTTGGTATGTAGCTTCCTCTAGGGACATAGGTGCTCGATAAGAAAGGATTTAAAAAAATTCGAAATTTTAGTTGGTTTGGGGTCAAAGTTACTAAAAATCCCCCCCAAAAAAATCCGGATCGGGGCATCTATCTTTATATTTTGCTACCCCGATCTATATATTTATCTTCATATCTAATGAACGAATTGTCTAAACATGGTGAAATCTCAAACAATATATAAAATTTATGGATAGGTATTCCAATTTAACAAAATATTGTACGGTTATAAATCTTACGAAATTTTTTTTAATTATTTAAAATATTGGTAAATTGTATTTTTTATTTTGTTGCCTACAGACTAATCACGATTTCTTAATATATATATAGCCTTGGATCAAGAAACCTGACACAAATAACTGCACATTGCCCCTCCCGCCCCTCCCTCACTTTCACTTTCCTACTCACTGACCACAAGGCACCGGTGCATCAGTTGGGCTCATCATTTTGATGTTCTCATTCCTCTAAACCCTTCTATTCCTGATACTCCCATTCCCTCTTATATTGCCGAGGATAATATTGGGGAAATTGGGCAGCTTTCAGACAATGATCTTCAAAACTCTCAGTCTCCGTCGACAGAACCGTGTTTGTCATCTGATACTGTCGAGTCAGATCATTGTTCCATTGTTCAAACCGCCCAGAAATGTGGGAAAAACGGCGAAAACGTTTGTCTAATACTAATCGCGCTAAAGCACATAGGGAGTCTGTCAAAAGATACAATGCAAAAAATCCCGCCGTAAATCGTGAGGCTGCCAAAAGATACAATAAAACAAATCCTGCCGTGCATCGTGAGGCTTAGAAAAAGTACAGTCAACAAAATCCCCAGGTCAAAATGGCTGCCATTCAAAAATACAGTTCTAAAGGATGTCACATTGAAGGGTTTCACTACAACTGCAACACCGATTAAAACAGTTGAACTAGGTCCTATGACGACATGTAAATGGCGTACAGCTATGAAGTGGTATAAATGGCATGGTTTAGAACCTACGATTCATATCCTTATGACACACAAAATTACCATCATTTGTCGCATTTATTTCACCAAAATAATGATGCAATAGCAAAGCATTGCCGGGTTAGCTAGTCTATATAAAATAATCCAAATACCACTCACTGACTCATCACGAAATCTCAAAAACCACCGAACGGATTGGAATGAAATTTGGTTTATAGCTTCCTCTAGGGCCCTAGGTACTCGATAAGAAAGGGTTTTAAAAAAATCGATATTTGAGTGGGGGTTCGGCAGTCAAAGATACTAAAAATCCCCATAAGAAATACATAATGTAATATATTTATTGATATATATATTTTATGTTAATATACATTTAACTTTGATTTGTCTATCCATGCAAAACCGGATCGGGCAGATAGTCTATATATATAACATCCAAATACCACTCACTGACTCACTCATCACAAAATCTCAAAAACCACCTAACCGTTTGGAATGAAATTTAGTATGTAGCTTCCTTAGGCCATTGGGTGCTCCCTAAGAAAGTAATTAAAAAAAATCGAAATTTTAGGTGGGGTTTGGGGGGGTCAAGGTTATTAAAAATCCCCATAAGAAATACATAGTACATAATATATTTAATGATATATATATATATATTTAATATACATTTAACTTTGATTTGTATATCCGTGCAAAACCGGAACGAACTAGCTAGTTTATTATGTAAAAAGAGTATTTGCTACTTCTGTGGTACAAAAGTATTAGGTATTTAACGGTTTTTAAAGTAATTACAGTTTTTTAAAGATTTTAACAAACAGTAAATGATTTATCTAACTCGTTAACACATTATTAAGAAAAGTTTTTTATTAGATTTCTTATAAACTTTATTAATACATTTAATTATTTCGCTCGAATTTAACTTCCAGTAAAGCTTTAAGAGAATTAGTTTCAAAACTTTTAGAATGAATCGCTTTACCAGTAGGGTATTGATTAACCTTGCAATTTCATTTTATTAATATGAAGTTAATCGATAAAATTCTCATCAACTAAGCAAACACTTCTTCGCAGCTTCAAACTATGCAATAAATTTCCAATTATTGTGTTAACTTATTATGTTACTAAATACTACTTTAGGTTCAAGTTATGTTATTCACTCATTTTTATAGCTATCGGCCCTTTTAAGGAAATGCTTTTAAATTATTTAAGTAAACATTATTCTGAGATCATTTCTATATATATGTTGGTTATATATATATTTTTTTTTTTTTTTAACACTATACTAAGTAATTATCGATCCATTTTTTTAGAGGCTCGTTCTTTTGAAAATCTTTTTAATATTATTTGGTTTCTCAATTATTATATTACGATTTATTAATAAAAAATAAAAATGTAATATATTCGCTTCAACAATTTATTTTTTGGTTAGTTTTCTAATCTCGTTCAACTGCATACATTTTGAATAGTAGTGTAGTAATTATTTAATGTTTTTCGTTCAATATTTGAGGTAATTACAAACAAATTATGAAATAAAATTAAAATAAACAGTTTTATGTAACAAGAACTTTGATATCTATATTACCAGTAATCTCCTTTTATTTTTGATTGTGTAGAAACAGTAATGGATTTGGATCACACACGTAACAGCACAAACATAATATTACTATCTCAGTGATGATTGGATTGCTTCTATATGTGTGTCAGCTTTACTGTGGCGTTAGTTCTTCTGTACGTTTCCCTCCAGCGAAGTTGTATTATAAATGATACAATAAGATAAGTAAGAATCTTGTGTCGAGATGGAATAATTAGACATGTTCAGATTTAAAATTTTGTTTTTATGTTAGTGTATAGGTTGTAAGTATAAGATGTTTGGTATTTTAAATAAAGTTAAGTTTAATATACCTTGCCTTTAACTATAGTTGGCTTACTATATAAAACATAAAATACAATTTTTTTTCTTTTAGTTTAACTCAATTTGTGTACCATTTAATCAATTCCAGACATCAAGTTCAAATTGCAACATATTTTCTAACCATTTTGGTTGGACAATACTTTCCTGTAGACTTATTGTAGTTTGGCCCTTTAAACAAATGTGTTTATTGAATTACCTTTCTATGACTACTTTACACTGAAATTCCTTCTCTAATTAAAAAAAAATTGTTCACTTTTAATTTACCTACTACATTATATTCTCGCACAACATTTCATGTGCTATACGTCCTTTCCTTTGCAAGAATAATTAGTGTGAAGCGTCGGGTTTTCCTGTCCGCATCGGTGGTAGTTAGTTGTTTCTCTTTTTGTTACACTGACTTAATTTCGTTTTACCTAAAAATGCCTGCAATTATATCACATTATTCCCATCCATAACTATCCTCTACCTGCTCCTTTCGCCTTTAGATACTTCCACGAAGATCTTTGATTATCTCCAAATACTTCGCTCTCTTCACTTACTCTGCTTCTTCTTGAAGTAGTTTTTTTATCTAGTTTTACATGTTAGACTGTACACTATTTTGCAGGACGTATTAAAATATAACGAATTTAAATAATTTTGTAAAATGTACGCCACCCCTCCATTTTGTAGAAAAGGCGCCAAAACATATAAAAAGAAGATAACCTGAGGTATTTATTTACAATCTCTAATCACATAATCACAGTATGTTTCCAATTTCTAAACATATATAAATTTTTATCAATTCCTATTTCTTAAAAAAAGGTCGTCTTCTGCAAATATATCAGCAAAATTGCGTGTTGTATTTTGTTTACCAGATGGGTCAGTTTTCGCAAATAAAGGATCTTAGTTTACGCTAACTCTAGAGATTTGAAAATACTTAAACGCATCATTATTTCATTACAAGAAAACCAAAATTAGTTTTAAATAGAACATAAGTAGACATAAGTAGAAGTAAATTTACAAATGTTTGTAATAAATTTAAAACAAACGGTGAAAAATCATGGAAATAAATAAATATTTAAGTAATTTATTGTTTGAAGTATTTTTGAAATATTAGTTGTAGGAGCACATTCTTTTAAATGTTTGAAAAGGATTTTTTTGTAAAATTATATTAATCCTGCTATTTTTTCATTAGTATCTAACATTAATCAAACATTTTACTATCTAAACAAACAAAGTTATGGTAAGTTCTATCTTTAAGCAACAGAATATACAATCTATCTTCCACTAAACTTTAAGCTTTATTTGAGTTATATGGAAACTAAATCTGTTTGCACAACTCTGTCGAAGAATATTATGGCCATTCTGAAATAACTTTAGTTTGTAGTAAACTTTAGATTTGCTATAGACTGTACTTATGACCAACCCATTCTACAACTATCATAATAGTTTATCCAAATATCATTTCATAAGCCAGGTTTAAATATTTGTTTGCATTTACGAAACTAATAAAAACACTCAGTTATAGAACATTTGAATCCTGATATCTTCGAAATGTCGAAATAGTGTACATCTAAATGGTCGACAGTTCGATTACCAACTACAGTTTGTGAGAAATAGCTCAGTATTTTAAAATAACCTCGAAATGAACTACGTCACTTTTTTAAGATCCATTTTATGTGTTCCTTTTACAACATAACAGCTGTATCTTCTTTTCTGATTTAAATGAAATTATAGGTAAAACTTAGCCTACCACAAATTTCTATAAGTAACTTTTGAATTTTAAATAGAAGTATTCTTTTGAATTAAGATATACTAAAACAATTTATATCTCGGAAAGGTTTCGTTTCAGAGACACACTTACTTAAATTGGCTTCCAAAGCAAATCAATTTCAGGTACATCAAATACAATGACTCGAAATAAAAACAGCCAGGCTTGAAAGTATTTTCCAAAATTTAAAGTGATTAATCCTAAAAAGTATTTATGTTTTGTGTTTATGTTTTATGTTTTTGTTTTATGAAGTTAAACACTTCATATACAAATTTATAGTCTATCCGCTCGGCCGTGATACCTGACTTCTCAGAACTGAACGCCCCCTCCCTACCCGCTCGCCGGGCCTGCCGGTGGCAAACTAGTGGAGGGGCGATGATTTCCGAGAAGTCAGGTATCACGGTCAAGCGGATAGAATATAAATATCATTATACAAGAATAATAACATATTTAATTCAAAATAGAAACGAATAAATGATATAATATACGATATCTAAGTACAACAAGAAGTATTGCAAATACATGTTTTTGATGTTCGACTTATTGTGTTTCTACAATATAAAAATACGTTTTTAAATACATTTAGTATTCAACCGTTGTAATTTATAAATGTATAAATAAATTTTAGAAATAGAAGAGTACTAATGTCTAGTTCCCTATAATACTAAACGCAAAGTAGATAAATTCAATTGAATTTGCCACAAGCAAACCTTTCAAGTTTAAAATAAGTAAATTTTAAATAGCCCAATGATACATTTACTTTATTTTTAACGTTTTGTTATATATTATTACTATACAATATTTCTTGGAAGTTGTGTTTTCTATTTAAAAAGATAATGACAAATAACACTTTTTATGATATTAAAAACATATTTAAACTATGTGTTTTGCTTTTTGTTGCAAAATATAAGTTCAATAGTTTCTATAAGAAGACTGATTTGAGTATTTTCCTTTTTCAGAGCTTTTTTTTAATCAAGTTTACATGTTGTTGTATAAAATTATAATAATAAGTAAGTATAATTTGGTTAAATATTGAATTAAAAATATATGATCGAATAGTTTGTCTAATTAAAATAAATTTATTTCGAAAAAATAATATATCACAATTTTTTCAGAAGTGCGTTCATATGTCAAAAAAGTTCCAACGCTAAAGACGTCGACATCAATTACAATTATTGAGGAAAAGTTCAAGTATAATTTTGAAAGCTGTAGCTCAAGTATCTCTGATGAAGATGAATATGTAATGTTGTGAGAATTTGGGTTTATAGTTAACAAGAGTAAATTTTATTTAACTAATTTTGTTATGTTATAGACTGTCAATTGAAAATAAAATTGAAGTTAAAACTTATCTATTTGCTAGAAAGGTGATTGTCCTTCATAAATATCTGAGATAAATCTTGTTTACGAGCTCATAGCAGACGGCTTGACATTTTGTCTACGTAGGAGTAACGAGCTGATGGTTATGTTGTGACAATCCTTAAACAATAATTCAATAACCAATGGGTCTTTCTTCTTCTTGTTTATAATTGTTATAATAATTTGGATTTAGTTTTATTTATATAATAACGTGATTGTGTCACGTACACAAGCATTATACATGGTCTATTGTGTTATTAATTTTGTTTGTTTGTTCTAATAAAATCCATACGCCATAGCGTAGATATTCATTTTGATTAATGTTTCCTGATTGTAGTTATAACAAATTAATATTATATCACTTACAATCATTAATTATAGATTAAGACACTCAAAACACGTTTACGGTAATAAACCCACACATAATTAAAATTTTTAAGACAAAGTTAGTGTTCAATTGGGCTTTATTTGTCTTATATTTTTTATTTATTTATTGTAAGAACAAAATATGAACGAACATACTATTAAAAAATATTTCTAAGAAATTATAAATTACCGTTACCCAGGTTAAATGTAAAATAAATCAGATAATTTAATACAACATTTTCAAAATCATTTAAAACTCGAATTTTATCACATAATAAATACAAATGTGTGTACATTCTTGTAAAAATAATATTGGTTTAGTATATTTTCTTAGTATAATCTTTAGGGAATCTTTAAGAAAAACTTGACTTTGACAGCATACTACAAGTACGTGAATTGTTTTGTAAACTCTTATGCTTTATTTGAAGTAATTTAAAACATAACTTATTTAGGTTTATATTACACACCACTTATATTTTTACAGGTTATACTCATTACAAATATATATAGATTTAAAGATATATTAATTAAGGTTTTGAATTGGGCAATAGCAAAACATAAATGAGTTAATGTGTCAGTTTATATTAGTTTTAAATAAAAGGCACACGTAGGGCGTACGGACATCTTTGTATAAATACAAATTAATTATTTCTGTTAACTCAAAGGCGTTTCGGCGTTTAATATATTTTAGGAACACAGTTTTTCCTTAAAATTACATTTACATTACGATGAAATTTGTATATGAAATCCTGTAGGTGTAGTAGTGAAGAGTTCCAAAATTTGTAGTGTTCGTTTTTGTAATTTTATAAGCAATTGTTTTTCTCTTTAGGCCTATATCCTGGTGTGCAAACACAGTTGTCAATGGAGGATGGACCAACACCAATTGGACAAATATAACCAATAAACATATTCCCTCCAAGTAATTTTACTTGACTGTCCATAAAATAGTTAATTATAACTTAGGATTCATATAGTTGTCCGTTGCATCCATTAGAGCTCTCTCTGATCAATTTCAATATCGTCAGGTGGTTGTGACAACTCGGTAATTGCCGAGCGGTCTGATGTAACTGTTTTTATCTTTTACGTTAATTTAATACAATACAACAAATTCGGAGCACAGAAATTTCTTTAGAAAAAAATGTATGTGTATTTTCATGCAATATTTATAATAAAACGCTATTTGTAAGTAATTTTTTTTAAATATCATAATATTGACACAAAAGTAAATTAACGAATACATAAAAAATGTAGTACAATATAACTTATGCAACTAGAAATCGATCATGCCTGGAGAAAATATATAATACTATTAATGACTAATATATACTTAATATATACTAATAATTATTGTTAAATTACTCCAATAACAAACGTACTTTTCAATCATTTTAAAAGCTTTTCCAAATTCAATCTGTATTATGTTTGTACTGTTAAACTGTATGCCTAGTTCGTCATATAAGTAACCGAAACAAATTAATGTAAACTACTTTTACATACTTGGTCCTTCTATTTGAATTTCCAAAAAGGACCATAATAAAAATAGTTTTTGTTTATTGTTTTTGTTCGGAGCATAAAAGAGTTTTATTTGCCACTTTATATCCTTGATTGTTATGATAGCACAAGGAAGTTGTTTCATTTCAGTCAGTTTTAAATATGCAATGAGGAAGGATTAAACCCTTACATTTTTAATCTTTATATTTGTTGAATAAGTTTATCAGTTGCGTTACACTAACAAAAAAAGCAAAACAACTCAGCCGCCACTAATAATTTCGTCATTATAATAGTAAATATAATACTATATATAATACTAATATAATAATACATATATAACATAACTACTAGGAAACTCTTTTAACATAAAAAATATAACTGTTTTTTGTTGTTCTGCCTTATGGACTGGTTATAATATACTTATAATTAAATAAATACCTTATTTATTTATTTATTTAAATCAAATGATATAACAGAAAAGTTTCGGTTTGACAATGCCTGAATGAAATAAGCGAAACAGTCGTCACCGATTAAATAAACGATTACTGGACTGCGAGCAGTTTTATATATAAATAAGGTATTTATTTAATTATAAGTATAAAAAATATACCTTATGCTTCTTCTATTTAAAATATAGTATTATTTTAACACTACGTTAATGGTGTGTTACATTTAAATTTCTGTTATGTTTAATAGGGAAACGGATTCTTTTTAGTTGTTTTTTATTTTAAAAACTTTCTAAGAAAGCTAATAAATTTCCTTTTATTTAAATATTTGTAGTGTACATCTAAATCACATGGCTAAAATACTTTGATCACTAATCACTTTGAACTGATTTTGTATATACAACTAATTTGTACAAATGTATAATTGGCACATTCAAATTTAAGATTTTTGAATAATTTATAATTTGAAAATGTTTTAAAATTAATTGTAAAATTTCAGTATATTGGATTCTTTAAACGAAACCCCTTTATACTAGAGAACAAGCTAATACTCCAAACTAATGTAGAGTATTAATAGAAAATTCCTAATGAGTCATTAAATTATTCAAAGTATTTTATCAAATCTTAAAGCCTGGAACTCGAAGTAACGTATTCGCTTAACTCACGTTGTACATTAAATTTAAAATATAAATCTGTAAAATTAATCACAAGTAGCGCCATGTTGTATCAGTACTTCACGGCTGCATGATTGCTTTTGTGCGTGAGGAATGTGAAGTTGTAAATGTGCCCCGGTTAATGGGTTTCGGAACTGCAACTTTGTCACGAACATAATGTTAAAACATCGAAATTGAAATACCTGGAAATAACCAAGTTATATTTAGGTTTATCATGTAACTCCCCGGTTAACTAAAACAAATAACATTCCGGAAACAATATTAAATGAGAATAATTGTCGAAACTATTGTTATACTATTGTAATATTTGTTTTATGTCGTTGAAAAGGATGATATTATTTTGTAAATAATTTAATTTCATGATTAGCTAGGATATAGAATAGTTTTTACTTTAGGATAATTATTACCTAAACTAGTTGATAAAAGTACAATCCAGAAGTTAACACCACTGTGTCATAAAACCTTTATATTAAAAGGAAACTTGAATTATTTACAATTAATTATTAGGCTAAATATTTACAAAATCGTCTTTTAGCTAATAGACTGATAAAGTACGTTTTAAGGTGCTTTTCTTACTCACTGCTATATTACTTTGTAAAGTATAATGAAAATTTATATTTTTTAATAAACCCACACCTTGGGTTTTTAATATTGGACAACTCAACGTTACTTTAAAGATCTTTTAATATTCTCAAGAATTGAATTACATAAATTAAGTTACCAACTTCTCTACCTCGGAAATCACGCTGGTACATTTAATTAATTTTATTTTTTACGTCTAAGATTCCCTTGTGTGTACTAGATAATTTTAATATAATATTCAGAAATAATTATACATTTTAAAAAAAATAATAAAAACAATTCTTAGTTAATAAACCTATACAAATTACACTGATAATAAGCTTCTGAATATTAATGTGTTTATATAATTAACATGATTATTGTAGTAACCGCAATGTTTTAAAATATTTGTAATATATGGTAAAGTAATTATAAAGACATTTTATTTTTAATATTGTGATTTGTTCTTCTTGAACATTTCTATATCGTATAAACAAAAATATGTTGTTATCAGATTTCAAAGAATGTAACTATTTCAGTGGTGCGTCTTGTATATATTAAATATATATATTTTTTTTGTATAGACATATATTCCGTTACCCATTTGATTTTGAGACCAATAACTAAAAGAGGTAGATAATAAATAGTGGTCAAGTCCGTTAAAAAGAAAAGTTGATGGATTGTTTTCAAAGGCAATGGA
>JAGFPH010003875.1:40177-73733 GCA_018207615.1 Philaenus spumarius | reverse complement strand
ATATTATAGGAGAAAGGATTGGCCTGGACTGTACTGGGAAGCACGACAGAAGATGGCGTGAGCCAACTGGAGCCATTTGATAACAACAACATATATATTATAGACATATATTCCGTTACCCATTTGATTTTAAGACCAATAACTAAAAGAGGTAGATAATAAATAGTGGTCGAGTCCGTTAAAAAGAAAAGTTGATGGATTGTTTTCAAAGGCAATGGATTAAAAATAACTTTATAGATTGTTTACAGGCCATTAACATCGTATATAAACAAATAATAATAAATAATAAAAAACTACTTTAACTCAATTAAACATTGAAATATTGCATCCATTTAGAGTTAATATAACTGACATTATAAAATTAGTAAGAAAATAAAGCTGTTTGTACTACCAAAAACTTTCACAAAGTGTGAAAAAGAGTACAAGAAAGAAAAAATCTCCCTTAGTAGGCACAGTGTCAAAACCGTTCAAAGTTATTGTAATCCTTTTACCTAATATCTAAAACGTTTGTATAAATACATTTGTTATACGACCAACCACTAATGGAAAGTGATATCAAAATATGATCGCAGAAATACAAACTAATGCTCCCTTAGAATGCACAATATCAAGAATTTTCAAATTGGTTGTAAATATTCTAGATTTTAACAAATTATTTTTCTGTAACTTTTTTTTATAACTAAAAATTTTAATGCAATAGGTGGAAAACATTACCGATTAAATTCCTTAGTAACTCATTTATGCAATTTATTTCAAATCGTTTATATAATACCAAAACCATTTCCCTGGTATGTATTGTTTTGATAATTGCAACTATTGCAACTAGGATCGATTTAACGTGTTTAGTGATAAGGTTATATTATCTTGGAAGTTAAGGGTATTAAATATTAACTGGGATATTTACTTGCGCTTAAAGGCAAAGTCAAAGAGGTTTTTTATTTTTAAAGTTATCATGTTTCATACCAATACGGCTATATACTAAATACACAATTTCTACAACAGTTAAATTAACTATTAACACCATGGCTTGTCAATATTTGTATATCTGTCTCTTACTTTCTAAACAGAACAAGCGTATTTTTTTTATATATGTGTGTTCTATAGAGATAATTTATATTAGCAAGTAAAAAAACTAACTAAAAACTTAAAAAAGTAAAGGAGTATTAAGGGCAAAGTACATTACTGGAAGACTTATATGACAAAAAAATGTGTAAGTAATCCTAGATTTTGGACTTATATGAAACAGAAAAAAAATTTATTAAGGTCTTACATTAATTTATTTAAGTTGAAATAAGTAAGGATGTATTTGAAATAGAATAATCAAATGTATTATGTTTTAAAATAACATATCGTTTCCCTGCAGCAATTACAATATATTAGGCTAGACTTAATAGAACTTACTTCTAAAAGGTTAGGTTAGTATAGAAAATAAATCTAAAATAAAGTAAGTCTTTTAGGAAATACTAATCATAGTGGAAAATAATATAGATGATGTGTATAGTCTTGAGCTAAACTAATCATACAATATATTAGACATTCCAATTAGGCTTAGGATACCAATCTTGCTAATACATCTAGCAGGATACATCTGGCTGACTAGGCCTTTGACGTATTTCAAACTTAATTTTACTAGCCAAAGTGCCGGGTTTGCATACATTCTGTTTTGAATTATTTTACATAAAATTTAGATACAGTAATTATTAGTTTTACAGAAATATGTTCTTAGCGGCATACAAGAATTATAGACAATGACTTTGAAATATAAATTGAAGGGTTGTTGTATATTACGATAAAGTAACACGAACTTTGTGTAATAACTACTTCATATATTTCTGTTATAGTAGCTAACATGGAGACTAAATTAAACTATCTAAAGTCCTGAAATATGATTATTTTTTGTTTGATTATATGTGATGTCCTTTTGAATTTCATACGATGTTTTCTAAATTATTATGATAGTTTTACTTTCTTAGTTATTCATCTTTGTAGATAAATAGTTTAAAGTGTATGTTCTTGTTTTTGTATTTCTTGGAATCTCAAGATCAAATTTCCATTTTGAACTGACATAACATATTTAATATAATTTTTAAAATAATTATTTTTTAAATTATCCTCATAACAAATTCTAAAAGTTTAGTAGATATCTATGCCTAGATCGTTGATTACAAACAAGTAATTTATTTTCCCAACCTACTATAATGCCAAAGAAATTCTGTTAAAGATTTGAAAAGGTAGTTGTGTCTAAAATGAAGAAAAGTATCAATAAGTCTCTCCGAAAGAAATGTTACCGCACAAGCGCAGCAAGGTACTAAGATACATTCTTCCAGTAAAACAAGCAACATTTTCCACCAGTTTTAGTAAGGAATTTACATTTACATTTACAAAAACTATTGTTTTAGGCCAAGAATACACAAACGAAAATTCATTGATGCATTGTTGTTTCCGCAACTGTTTTACTAACATATTTTGATTTAGTGGGCGGAAATTTGGAACTGAACATTTGCGGGGGAAAACATTGAATATCTTTACAGCCCAAGTATATTCGGGAGAGAAAGCAATGTTTTGTTTAATTGGTTTAAAACCAAGATAGCTCACTTGGTTCCCCAATATCGATCAAAACGTAAAATACCGTAGAAGTACCCGGTTCAAAGCCATGTGGTAGATCCTACCGTGGGGATGGCGTGCGAAGCACGCAATGAATAAGTATAGCAAATAAATTATATGTATAGTTTTAGGGGTTGTTTCAACCCTTTAAGGCCATATAATTTAAAATCCTTTCTTAGTGCGCCTCTAGTGCCTGTGAACAATATGTGTACCAAATTCCACGTTATTAGGCTATGTGGTTTTTTAGATATAAAACAAACAATATATGGTTTTAGGGGTTGTTTCCACCCTTAAATGTGAAATATTTTAAAATCCTTTCTTACTGTGCCTCTAGCACCTAAGAGCAATATGTGTACCAAATTCCATGTTCCTAGGCCATATGGTTTTTGAGACAAAAACAACAAATATTTATGGTTTTTAGTGGATGTTTTAACCCCTAAACGTGAAATAATTCAAAATTCTTTCTTAGTGCACTTCTATGGCCTATGACCAATATGTATACCAAGTTCGACGTTCCTAGGCTGTATGGTTTTAGAGATATAAAAATAACAATATTATGGTTTTAGGGGTTGTTTCAACCCTTAAACGCGAAATGTTTCAACATTCTTTCTTAGTGTACCTCTAGGGCATATGAGCAATATGTGTACCAAATTTCACATTCCTAGGGGGTATAGTGACGAGATACTGTGATGAGTGAGTAAGACAGTGGTATTTCAGCTTTATATAATATATATGATTTTTAATGACACCCCAAAACGTGTTTTTAGGGGCAATGATTGTTGCTTATTTGCTACCCCCGACCTTTGGTCTTACCATAAAGGCCACTGCAATACCTCATTTTTCCTAAGAAAAATCGCCAAAAACATATAATGAATTCTAATTGAAAATTTTAATTTCCTGCCAAAATGACGTACTATATTGGCAAATACTATCTAAGTTCTTGGCCGATCCTTACAAAACTGGAGTGGGACCACCGGTGGATGATCCTCTTTCATAATTTTTTTTTAACATATAAATAGATCGAATTGAGAACCTCCTACTTTTTTTGAAGTCGGTTAAAAAGCATCGCTTTTTATATGATTTGTTTCTGACCGCTGATGATAAGGTTGTACTTTCTACCTCTTAAACTAGTAGCTGGTGGAAACAACATTACGGCCTTAGTTGTGTAATAGAATTATAGAATTTAAGTAAATATATGAACTTCTTTTATAGGCCTATTTACTTTTTTATTATTTATGTTTTAATAAATATTTTATAAATTCTTAAATAATTGTAATTTTTTAGGTTGCCAGCGATGTATTTCAATTATTTTATATTTCTGAATACTTTAAGGAAGTAGAGGGGATACTATTCCGTGATTATATATTAAATAATATTTACAACAATAAACAGTTTCTTAATAGACTCATAAATATTATTAATAAAATTAGTCTCTTAAGTTAATATAAATTTGTAAAAGAATGTCCTTACAATCAATAAATTATCCCGAAAGTATAAACACATTTACATTTAAAGCTGGTACACAATCGGACAAAGGTAAAGCCAATAAATGGGACCAATAGGTCTTTCCAGACATTGTTAAGCCTTCCCGAACAAATGCGTCGATTCCCTTTCCCTCCCCATTCGGAGACGAAAAATGACCCCAATTTAACAATGACTCGAATAAAACGACTGGGAACGATTTCTATGTTACAGTCGATATAGGGTCGTTAACCTCAAATAAAACATTTCCGTGATTTGAAATACGTCAATTTATTTTAGATAAAGGACATATTTTTTATTTTATATTAAATATCCAATATTAAATTGATAGTAGTCGTTTTAATTGATTTATTAATTTTAGAGACTTACACAACGAACATTTTAGAGACAAACTCTTAGATTGCATAATAGCATGATTTTTTTAAAGGAAATTGCGATTAAACAGTTTGCATAGATTGAAAATCTAAATAATTAGAGAAATAGTTAATTCAGAAATACTTGAAACTCAAATATATAAAACTCCGAATTCAGGTGTGGATAGCTTTTGAGCTGCATTTCGTGGAATTAGTTTAATAATTGTAGCAAGTTGTCTGAACACACATGAATGTTAGAGACAGACCGAGGTTTACTCAAAGGTTCTAAAACAACGACTCAATTTGACTGCCAAATAAGCCGAAGGTTTTAATGGTGAGGGTTGATAGCCCAGTCAATAAAAGGTTTGTGTCGGACCTAATTAGTGAAAAAATGATGTTTTCATGGATGTTAGTTGACTATATAGGGAATATTTTCTGAAAAGTTCCCGCCCCTCCCCCTCTTCCTTCCCCATATCCCCCTTAAAATTCACTTTTGAAAGACTTCTTTATATTGTCAATATCTAAGAGATAAACAGAGATAGAGTCTTATTTATTTCGTTATTGCAAGCCTTATAATATTATTTATCAAAAATGTCCATAGCGTTTAAGCTATAAAATAATGATTTACCGAGTATTTTTAAATTTAAAGTTAAAATATTAACTTTTCTAATTCAATAATTACATTTTTAGCTATGTTTTATTAATATGAGACAAGTTATAAAAAAATTTTACAAATAAAACTTTTATGGTATTTTTTAACCTTTAAAACGATATACCGTAAGTTTTATAAATGTTAAGTGCAGCCAGTTGACATAATCGGCCTGACAAAGGGACACGGCGCAAGGCACACGAGTCCTCGCGGGCCGGATCAGCGCGTTGCATATCTGCGGTCAATCTGCAGCAACGGCTTATTGTTTGGACTTTTATTTGTATAGCTGGTCTAATTATTGGTATTATGATGGTAACATTTACGTAAACATTTATTTTATTTTATTTTTTCATTTTTTATTTATTTTCCGTTATGTTCTTTTTATTATGAAAGCCAGTTTAGCTTCGAGGGATTATTCCTAACCCTAAGTTATTAGGGTCGTTCCATTATCCACCACCTATGGACCTGCCGTGTCTGGCTAAAACCGGCACCGGCAGGTGTCAAGCAGCAGAACATGTTTTGTTTACTGTCAATTTATTAATACACCGATTTATTAATACTTTTGAGAACCAAACAATTTAATTTTGCAAACCGGTAACTGGACGACTACATGGAAAAGTGTATTATTTTATTTACAAAATCATCCATAAGTTGAACGACAAAAGGAAGCTTATGCTGTTTGCTAATTCAATAACAGGCAATAGGTCTGTTGTTTGCTTAGGACACAACATCTTCTTTCATTGGTCTGGGAAAAATTTAGTCTTTGGACATTTAAAAAAAAAAGCCAGAAGAAGCTCAAATACAAGTGTCGGTGTTTCTATACGTCAAGATGCTTCCAAAGAAGAACTGAAAACAAACGGGGAAGATTTTATCTTAACAGAAAAAGCACACGAACCTCAATGAAGCTCGTTACTTCATGTTCACAAAACTTGCAAAAAAATCTAATCTAAGGTAAAACTTTGACCTCACAAAGCTTCCCTCTAAAGCTGCTCATCAGCATTTGTTCAAGGTTTATTTGCAAGTGCAGACATGGATTGGTAACAGATTGAATGCTACACATTGGGGTTGGTAGATATATCCAACAAAAGCCTATTTTGTCTACTTATTGACTTGGCTAAAAGAAATCATATTGTGCTTTTATCAATGCAATAACAAATACCGGAAAAAAAAATGAAAAAATATAAATGTTTAAGTCAATTTTACAATCGTATTATCCATAATTAGACCAGCTATACAAAAAGAGTCCAAACAATAAGCCTTTGCTGCAGATTGACCAACGCGCGCTGATCCGGCCCGCAAGGACTCGTGCGCCCCACGCCGCGCCGTCTTCGGTTTTAGGCCGATTATGTCAACAGTCATAACTAAACATTTATAAAACTTATATCATTTTAAAGAGTGAAAAACACACCAAATGTTTTATTTGAGGAATTTTGTTATAACTTGTCTCATATTAATAAAATATAGCTAAACATGTAATTTATTGTAATAAAAAAGTTAAAATTTTTAGATTAAATTTAAAAATACACGGCAAATAATTATTTTATAGTTTAAACGCTATGAATATTTTTGATGGATAATATTATAAGGATTACAATAACGAAATAAATATGACTCTATCGCTGTTTATCTATTAGATATTGACAAAATAAATAAATCTTTCAAAAGTGAATTCATGGGGGTAGGGGGGGAAGCAAGAAGGGAAGGGGCGGGGACTTTTGTGTAAATACTCCTCTTATTCCTCTTATATCATTGTAACATCTAACAAAATTTCAGCTTTTCACTAATTACTTCCAAAAAATGCCTATTTTTCCCTTCATTGACTGGGCTATGAATTGTTCCGGTTTGAATTTCTCCAAGTCTGGGTTGCGTTCTATAGGAATAAGTACGGCGGGAAATATAAATTTAGTCACTGTACGCACTGAACAGTTTGAATTACCATTTAAACATTTTGATTATAAAAATAAATAATTGTGTATTATATTATCACTTTTAAATTGAGTATTATTATTTAGTTATGTAATTGTAATAATTTGTCAGTCTACATACTTCAACAGCCGTAATCAAATTACATGTGAAAAAACAAAGACCGGGTTCGAACCCATTCCTTGCTGACGCTCTGGGCTCGAATCCCGGCCTTGTTCCATGTTTTAGAAGTATTATAAATTTCAAATTATAGTTATAAATTTGAAAAGTGTGTTTTGCAAATTAGATTTTGAAAACCTTTAAAGAAAATCTGCTTAAATACTCATTGATGTCTGCAGGAGGATTAATTATAGGGTGTCAATAACTTTGATTAATACTCCAATGGTACACTTATTAAAGCACAATTTTATAAAACAACACAAGAGATTGCTTTTAACTTTCTCATTTATTCCTTCGCCATACATCACTATATGCAAACCCCAAAGTGTTTGTTGTTTTACTTCAAGTATTGGTATAACATTATCAATAATACGGTTACCTAAATGTTCCTTGTGGATAATCAAAATGGTATTATTGTGTTTAAAAATCATGAGTCCTATTTTCAAACAATTTTCCACATCGAAAGTTATCTAGAATGTTGTAGGAAACGTTTTATTGAACTCAGTTTCAAACTTAGAAAAATTTTGTTTTTTTAGTGGTACAGTTTAGTTATAATTTTAATTTCCAACTGACATTAAAACATTTTTATATTTTACGACAGATCTTATGTATTTTGCTATTAGAAAAAGCAATATGTTTTAACAGCATTGATATGATTTGTTTTACAACTTGCTTGTTGATCATATCTACTAAATGGTTAAGTATAAGCAAAAAATACCTAAGAATTAAAAATGTATTTGACAGTTTTTATTTTCGAAACTTTGATTTAACTCTATAACTAAAGGAAATCAACATATTTCACAATAATTTTATCTATTTTAGTTTCTATACTTGGGTTTAATTTACTGAGAGTACATACATATGTTTTTTACATTTAAAAAAATTTTTACATGAGTAAAAATAATATTTTCAACATTTAAAACAGTTATAATAGGTTTAAATTAACAGTAATAAACTTTATTAGGGATGATTTTCAACTTTAAAGTTTTGATTTTGCTTATTTTAAAGAGCACGTAAATGATCTCGATTTTATTACAGCGTTCATTACAACTATGTGCTACTCTAGGAACCTTTATAACTAAATACTAAATATATTCATTGACAGGTGTATTAAACTGTTACATTGTATCCTGTTTGCTTTTACTTCTATGGACACAATGATAAAGGCAACCCTTTAACTGTATTTATCTACCATTAGTAGTGTGACAGGCATTATCTGTAAATTGGATTTATAACGTCATGTGAGCTAACATGTTTTGACGGGTGCACTTTGGTTGATAGGATTATAGAGGTAACTTTTAGCCTCGTGGGAACAGGATTTAGTACAATCGTTTAAAATATAGTTATACTTAAAATTAAAATAATTTAGTTTAACAAGAAGTATAAGTTAAACATAAGTATACAGTCAAGTATAAGTTGACTGAAACATAATCTGAAAATAAATTAGCATGATGTATAATAATAGGAAATCAGATAAATATTGTAAAAAAATAATGAATTATGTATTTTATAAAAATAACAGTAGCAAATAGGAAGTGCAGATAAGATGTAATTTTTGAGATTAGGAAATGTTTTAGTTAAAGATTTTTAGTATTATTATATTATTATCTACAGTTTGCTTTAAAAAATAAAAAATTTTTTATTTAATAAAATCTATGTGGGAAATGATATAAAAGATAAACAAGAAGATTGTATAATGCTAGAAGATAATTAAGGCGGGTCTACGGATAAAAAAAAATTAACAAAACTTATCATAAACATATGTCCGATAATGTTTTTTTTACCAGCTATTTTATTTGAAATTTTCGTTTTTGTACTAAATAAGTTTTATATCTTTAGAAAAGAATTAATGATTGAGTTGACATTTTTACATTACTCATCTATTTTTAATTGAAACCAGTTTCAATATGGCCGCAATTAAAACATTTTAAATGAGAATAACTTACAATTTAAATTTGTGTAAAGAACATCAAGAGTAAATTTTTGTAGCTCTTTTGTTTTCCAATTAAATAGTATTCATTTAAAAATTACAGAACATAAGGAAATAGTAAAACAGTGCCAGCTATTGCAATCAATTATTGCCTAACCTTTGTTTCTATAGATGTTGAAACCGTCAATTTATGGACGCCTTTTGTTACGCAGTTTTGACATTTATAGCATTTGATAGGCATACTGTACGATATACAAAATGTATTCTTTACTTGATTCAGAAACATATTAAAATTTTGAGTTAAGGAGAAAACAGTAATATAAATTAACTACAGAAAAAAGAAGGGATGTTAATATCATACATGTATTAAAATATTTTTTTTAAACAGTTTAAATTAGTTTCTTGATTGAAGATTATATAATTGTACATTAGAAAATTAAATAAGTTATTATTTTGGTTCATCGAGATCGTAAACAAAAATTTAAATTTTATTGCTTTGGAATAATTCATTTATGTAGAAGGGAATTTGCATTATGAGTTGTGTAAAGTTACCGTGTAATTCTGTATTGGTAAAAATATTTACCTGTAATGTTAGTAATTATTTTTGCAATTGTACTCTTGGGAAACTATTCAGAGCAGATTATATAAGGAAAACGGAGATTTAATCAAGAACAAAAGTGTTAAATTGCAGATTTTTTTAAATTAGAGCAGTTAGTTAAATAAATGTTGTACACTTGGAACATATAAAAATAATTGAGGAAGAATTGGCATCACAGTGCTTTTGTTCTCTCTTCTCAGAAAAGAATAAATTTGTATGGAACCATCAAACATACAAATACAACTTGCTTTACAGATTCTCAGAAATAGTCGTCCTTTGAATCCAAGTTATTACGAATTTTTAAGGGAAGTTATTGAAAACCCGAAAGATCAATCTTAATACCATTCTGGAGGTTATTGTTGAATTATTAATGTTTATATTCTCTGGCTATCCGTGAATGAAAAATCAGTTAGCCTCTAGTTACTCGAACTAAAGCGGGATCTCAAATTTCAGGTGTTCTGAAATACATTTATTCGTCTTCCCCTAAATGTCAGAAGCGAGTTCGAGTACTACGTTACGGTCAATTGACGCCGAGAAAAAAACTGACTAGCTGCTCATGTTCCATGTGTAATTAGCGACACACTAACAACTAGTTATAGCTCCGATCCCCGTAACCCAACACCCACTGCTGCTTGATAAGCACAACAACGTGTCTGGTACCATAACTCTACACTAGAGACAGTATTAAGTACACATGAGAATTATCCACTTTCTTAATACTGCAATATCTATCACCCCATCTTCCAGACATTAGAGGGACAAGACAAGCAATTGTGCTCACTAATACCAATAACTGACTGGACAGAACCGCGTCAATTAGGTGTCGTGTTAGAAAGGCAGTATGAATAAGAAAGAGACATACAAAATAATAATCCAAGGAGAAGATTAATGACTATTATTATAATGTTAGATGCAAATGGAGTGTAAGTTATGCATGGTTATGGCTGTTTCATTTAGTTAGATTAAGTGTTTTGTGTGCTTTCAGGGATACTATAGCCTTCTTAACAGGTTCATATATTTTACACCTGTATATGGATGACTATTACTGAACCAAAATTCTTTTAACATTTTTTGGCGAGTTTTTTCTGTATGTCTTTATTCTTATAATTTATTTATTTAATATTAAAAATTCAGTATTTTATTTAACCATTAAAACTTGATTAACTAGAGTGCATAATTTTATCTGCAAGATGCCATCTTTTTAACTATTAGAATTTAAAAAACAATAATTTTTAATCGATATTTAATTGATGTTTGCAACAAAGGTAAAATTATGTACTCCGTGGGATAATTCGAAATATATAAAGATACTAAACGCGATTCCACAATACTATTAAATGACGAACTCTCCTTTAATTTAAATATGATGTACGACACGTTAATATGGTCTCAAAAACCCACGAGCATCTAACGATACTGTTAAGATATAATGTTGACTAGCCGTCCGGACGTGCACGTTCTGTGAGCAATTATTTAATATAATAACAACAAAATTAACAAGGTGAATAATTTTTCATTTTTTCCTGATTATGAATGAATTACAGAAAATGACAGTAGAAAAAATGTGAGAATATACTTCAAATAAGGGTTAGTAGGCGTATAATAATAAATAAACTGAAAAAATATTTCGTCCTTTAGATTGAGATCAGTGAATACCGGTTTGAATTGTTTTTATTTATTGCTTTCGACATCATTTAACTAAACTTTAAAAAAAAAAAAAAAAAACAACATACAAAACCAAAAGTAAAATGTTTAAGTATAAGAAATCAATACCATTTATCATGAAGATCCAGGGGAAGTCGAGTGGGTAAAAGTACTAATGAGTATGCCACGGTTAGAACGTCAAAGTTAGGTGGTTGCTCATGTTCGAATGTAGTTAATGGCTTTCAATTTACCTGTACTAACATAAAGTATTTAAGCAAAACAATACGCAAAAATTACAATAATAATAAACAAAGCAAGAACTCCAAATACCTGGAATTACTACTCTCCATTAAAAGTCAAGTTAATTGAATACATTTCTCATTCTCCAAGAACAAAGACAAATTGTCAGTAAATTCTTGTTTTAATATCCAACCAATTTAAGTAACTGTAGTAACTCTTTCTTTCAGCGTTTCGCAACATTTAAACTACATCCAAAAACAATTTGGAAAGTAAAATCGTATTTTCTGAAACCTTATAGGTATATTGAACTATGACCCCAATTTCATAATGTATTTATAGGTTAACTCGTAACGCCAGACCAGATGTAAACGACATCTCTTTCATGCTCCATTTCGAGTTCAATTACGCGATATAATCTATAGTGTACAGATAATTAAATCTCAACATTTAGTAAAAGACACAGGTTAACTGGACATAATCTTCGCCGTTATATTATCTTTTAGTAAGTGTATAAGTACATTCTGAAACTTAATTTTATTTAGATTAAATTGTATAATTAATTAGCAACGTTCAATGTTTTTAGACCAGGAACGTTTAAAAGTTTGTAGAGATTGCCGTTATTCCGTTTTAAGTTATTTTGGAGCAATCATCATTAAATGATATCATTGATTATTATATGATATGTATGTAATGTTTTTAACAAATCAATTTGTATTACATTTTTATTTTTTTAAGTATTTTTTTTCATATTTTACAACTTAGTATTACAAATGAAAATTTGGTTAAAATGTTAAACGTATTCAATAAAACTGGAATTGTACTTCTCATCCTTGATCAAAATAGTAACCATTAATTGTGTAAATAAGTTATTTACAATAAGTATCAAGTTTTAACAGTGGTTTAAATTTATATGATTGCTTTTGCCCTGAGAGATGTAAAGTTATAAAAGTAGTTTAGTTAGTAAAATCAAATCAGATCGGTCTTTATTTTTAAACAAACATTGTTTATAATTGTATCACGGAGATGAAAAACTTTAGAAGTCACAATTTTTGGTTTAGATTAGGATTATAAATCTTACTTTGCATCAAGTTTCTGCAACCAAATTAAATCAAATGTTTATACAAATTTAATTAAAACTTAAATTAGTTTTTTGTTATTTCATGTAAACTAACACATTTTAAGATTGTAAATGTTAACTTAAATGCATGTAGTAGTGAACGGAATTGTTTCTTCATATTTAGTTAGACAGGTTATAAAATATATTATGAACTTCTGTGCGATTTATGAGGTAGTTTGTGTTACAACATAACCACAATCGTATAAGTATGCATTTAAGGTATTAATGTTTGATATTTACACATTTTAAGATTGAGTTAAAGACAGCATTAAGTACGTATTAATTTGACTTGCATTTCGTAGGGCATAAGAGTATGTAATAGTAATGCTTGCAGTTATTATACAGATTACACTGAGCTTCAAAGCCTCATCTCGGTTTTAAGAGAGTAAATAAATATAGGTTACAAATGGTGTTAACGAGTTCATAGCAGACTCCTTGACATGTTGTCGACATCAGGGGTAACGAGCTGTGGGTCATGTAGAATCAACTATACATCATGGTTCTAGGAGCATGTGGGAAATGTGTTTCTCTGGTTTAATGACAACCTAATCCATCTAGTAGCTACGTTTATGTTTAATTTATTTTCGTAGGTTTTTAGCATGGAAATTTATACATTAAGTTTGAAATTTTTACTTTTGAGTGACTTAAAAAATAATTACTTTTAAAACCCAGCAATCAAATCAAAAACATAATGTAGCGTACCTTTTCCAAAAAAAGAAAGTGTTTACAGTTTTTTTTTGTGATTTATAAATTCAACTGATGGTTTATCCTTCTATAAACTTCAAATTCCGTCTCAATGAATTCATGATTCAGCAAAATTATAAACAAATATTAAAACTTTGGAGAAATAACTTTTATAAATTACTATTTAACCCGTGAGAATACTTCACAAGTTATTACTTACCTGATTTAATACAATAATTTAATTAAGTAAATTACGTTTATTTATTTACGTTTGTTTAATTTGACTAATTTGTGTGACAGATTATACTTGTGTATATAGAGTGTAAACAATCCAACTAACAGCTGTCATATTAGTTAAAAATATTGGTAATAGAATGTGCCTTTCATTAGGAACCATATGAAGTACATTATACAATGTTTTTATTAAATTTGTGTAACTGAATTTTAAGCTGTTTGTAAATTTTTTGCCATAAGCGGAAACATAAGCT
This sequence comes from Philaenus spumarius, assembly GCA_018207615.1. Taxonomy (NCBI): domain Eukaryota; kingdom Metazoa; phylum Arthropoda; class Insecta; order Hemiptera; family Aphrophoridae; genus Philaenus; species Philaenus spumarius. The sequence continues at coordinate 59,862 of JAGFPH010003875.1, read as the reverse complement.
TAAAATAATGCTTGGAATAATTACTTTTGATAAAGAATTAAGTGAGATATCGCTTGGAGATAAAAAAAACCGTGGAGAAATAATATATAAGAATTTAAAGAAATAAAATCTATAAATTAAAATGCCCAATTAATGTTTATCTCATGTTTTAGCAGTATTACATTGAGCAAAACTTAATGTTAGTTAAAAGTATTATTACTTATTATAAACATTCGATGTATATAAAATAGAATTGTATTATTTTAATGTAATTTCCCAAAAGTAATTAATTTAAAATTTCGTGTATTGTGTATCATTTGTGCTTAAAAAGTTGTATCAAAATTACTTTTACATTATGCACCAAAAACATTTTGTACATTGTAGAAATTTTTATTGTTACGTTAATTAATTTTTGTATTCAATAAGACAAATATTTTAAACAATATATGTCTGCATCGCTGACATATATTTACACAAGCTTCAAAAAATGTTGCAATATTCTGGCTCAATATTCGACCGATTGAGCATCTCCACATAATGAAAGTATCTTCTTGGAATTTGTAATCGGTTTCCCAGTCTTGCTTAACCCTGGAGTGATGGCGAACTTTTTCTTTAACATGAGTGTGGCGTCATGTCTCACAGACCCATATAAATTTTTTAATAAATATAACCTAACAGAAGTTTATTATTTAATTTGAACTCATACTTATATACTTTATAGACTATTTTTAACAAAATTTTACTGTTATTATATACTTTACAGTTTGGCTACACTTATTTACATAAATTTTAATAAAAGTGTACGGTTAACCAAAATTTTAATGATCAAGGAATATAATTAAATAATTTTATATTTAGGTATAATTTGTCCATTACATGAACAATGAAAAAATTACTACTTCAATTGTATCTTTGTAGACATGTATTTTTTTTAAACAAGTTTATCCTTAAAATAATTAACGATTAAATTGGATAGTTTTTGCAAATAAATTCACAATGGCCTAAGACAAATGAATTTGAGGCACTTTCTCCTCAATATCACTACTATCACATTCCTGTTCTGTACCAGTATCATCAAACAAATGTTATAAAAAGACTTCTTCTTCTGAATCTGAATTATTAATTATAAAATCTACATTATCCGAAGATATTTCATACAAAAGCTCTCTTATTGGAGTGCGGTATGCTTCACTAGCCATTAAGAACAAAACTATAGTCCTATAAAATAATTTTTCGGAGATTTAAAGTTGAAGTTTTACGAAAAATTTATAAAATAATGGAAAAAAGCAAAATAATTATTTATAAGAAAAAATAACACAAACAATAGCGTCAAGTCTTACGAACAGCAATCTTCAAGAACATATAATTTCACTAACTCACTCTTTGCCAGTTGACAGTGGCCTAGACAGTAAGCCATGCAGCTATTGAGAAAACAGGTTTCCGTTGCAATCTTACCAAATGTTCCTCACTAAAATATCTCTTATGGGTCTGTGAGACTTGGCGCTACCACTACAGGGTTAAAGCCCTTTATAAAATGCATTCATCAAACATTGATTCTTCAGACTTTAAAATTACTTATTATCGTTTTGAAAAAATCAATAAAAATTTTTTTAAAGCCTAAATATTAATAAACTTAATCGTTTAACTTCAAAGACTTACAAAATGTAGATATTATTTTGTATCATGGATATAAAACGTGTCACAATAAATAATGTAATCTCTTACGTAAGGCACTATAGTAAAAAAGGTGTAAATTTTTACCTCAAACGAGGCACCAATTTGTGATTTTCCTAATCAGCTGGACTTTCTTTTTGATTAGAGGATATAATTCAATATAATTCAATATGCTAATTTCGTCTCGTTGAATGTTATTTTTACTGATATACAGACGTTTACTTTGATCGCTGCGATATTTCACTGGAAGTCTTTTATTTTATCCTTTACTATAGATGTTAATGTCAGAAAAAATATCTTGTTTAGTTAATTGTCTTATTTATAAAGCTAAATAGAAATCGTATTATTTAAAAAAATATATTTACTTTTAAGGAGAAAGTATAAATCTCACTTCAAAATGGTTTTATAGAACTAGTATTTGCAAGTACCGTATACAAAAACTGTATTGGAAACATAAACAAAGTGAAAAGTTCCTTAAATTATATTTATGTACCATATATCATCAGGACAAATACTTCCTGTAGCTAAATTAGTCTCGTTAAATTATATATTTAAAAATAAGACCAAACAACGGTTCTACTAATGCAAGCATTGAAGACGTTGAAAAATAAAATTTAAAAGTTGTTTTTTCTGTTTAGTTTTAACTTAGAATTCATTTAGAAGTTATCACTCGCTGACAGCTTGGTTTGATTAACCCAAGACTGCAAATTGATAATACGAGCACGCACCTAATGGACTTTTTATAAACGAGAAACTGTATAATTTGGATAGAATTTTAGAATTTTGAATAACATGACACACCCTAAAGTAAGTAGCAAGGAATTACGGTAACCGAACAATTCTCGAATGTATATATATTTTTTTTTTTTTAACTTAGTGTTCTGGTATTTACAAAAGTATAATTCCCAAATAGATAAGAACTAAGTTTGTGTACAATATTATGGAATACCTGATTTAATTTGATAGATTTGTTTGGATAACACATTTCATGTCTGTGTTCAATTTATAATGATAGGTATTATTAAATATTTATATTCATAAAGCATTAGTTTATTAACTTGTTTCAATAACTCCAGATTACAAAATACCAGATTTAGGTTGCAATACCTATAAGAAAAAGAATAAAAAAGAAGCAATAGGCTTCTAATGATTATTTGTTTGTTTGTCTCACTCGGTATTTTTTATCTGGAACGGGTACAGGTGCCATAATACAAATAAATATCAAGCATATAATACATATTTATAAAGAATGGCGACTTAGTTAGAACCTTAGTTACATTCCATAATTAAAAGTTTTCTACAAAACTAAAAGCATTTGTAGTGATATTAAGGAAATCAAAACCATTGTTTTATTATATAACTATAATATTATCATGAATTTAACAATTTCAACAACTTTTCGCCTACTATTTAGAAAAATACTGCTGGAAAGTTTATGAAAACATCAGTAATTCTAATTTAATACTTTACAGATAAAACTGTGTAAGTTGGAACATTTTCTGAAAAGTTGTGATACATCATCGTTGTATTTTCATCGTTAAAATACAAGTGTATTGTATTCGGTATTTAGGAGCCATCATTTCCTTACTTTCGAACCAACTAAAATTACATAATGTAATGGTGATATTTATTTCTTGATTAGTTTTTTTTATTTGTAGGCTACAAGATGAATTAAAGAGTATTTATTCAAGTTCTTTGAAATTCCTACTTGCGCTTCTGTATTGGATTATATTGTAATTAAATAATGCATTTAAACTAAAACAAAGTTTATTAAATTAAACCAGCCAAGTGATACCACGAACACTATAATAGCCTCGCAGAAAATAATTACTTCTACACATGTTTAGAAACGTGACGACACTAAATGCGTTTAGGGATAGGTGTTTTCATTGATCACCACTGTCTACCCACTTTGCCATAGCACGTGTAGGCCTACCTGAGTCTGTCACATGTTTGGTTTATTATTTAAGTTCTCGTCAATAAAAATTATATTGATTGACAAAGTACTAATTGTATTGTACTCACAGTTTGCTGTAGGTAGACGGTTATTCCAGCTGATTTTTCCTTTTATATTTTTTTACTCGTACGTAATCCATTAATTTATAAAGTTACAATTATAGCACTCCACCTGCAAATTATTTTAAATGTAAACTATTTATTGTTGTTCTTGGATAATTTTTATAACAATATTTCCATCATTTATTACTGACGTTAACAAAATAATTAGTGTATTATTTCTGAATTACTGAAAAGTATGCAATTTACTACACTTAAATAATTAATAAACCAAATACAAACCATTAGGATACGTTTTAAATTAAATTAAATAATACATTTTTAGTGAAACAATGTAATCAAAGTTATTAAATATTTCTTTATTAAAAGTGTAAATGTGTACATCTTTGCCACCAAACACTTTAATTTTCGTAGGCCTACTGGAAATGATTTTAATTTCTGTGAATTTTAACTTTGCATAGTTTATTTTTAGCATTTGAAATAAAATGCGGATATGATGTTAATCTCTGTATTTATTAAGAAATGATTCCCAATAGTGCCATTGGGTGTGGTATGACCACCATCCCATTAAAAAAAATAAAGTTGAATCCTACGTGTCGGACAAAATTCCAGCCGCCCAAATGTTGGATTATAAAACTATGCAGATCCGCATAAGCTTCTTCCGCCAAGTAGGGGAGAGTGGGGTACTTTGTGGGGGTACTTTGTCATAAGTTAATTTGTGGGAAATTTAGAGGGTGGATGGAAATTTTACTACTAACCCAAGCTACCCAAGGTTGCTGACACCCTGCACAGACGTCTCAAACACATCCTGTGTCAGTGAACTTGGCTAGGAGGGTTTTGTTGTTTTTAAGTGCTCACAGTAAAGTTTTTTGTTTGTTTTTTGCATTTTTTTACTCTGCCACTATCATTTGAAGGTATTTGAACATTATTTTATCTTAATTTTTATTTAAATAGCTATACATTAATGTATTTAAAAAAAAGTTTGGTTAGTTGTAAGATGCTGAAAGCAGTACTTAAAACAAGCCTCTGATATTTATTTTGGTCTGAGTCTAAACGAAATGCGTAAACAGGCCTACAGCTACTGTACTGCTTTGAACAAAAAAAAAAAAAATTAAAACTTCCGCCAAAATGGAGTTACACCCAAATGGCCGGGGCTGATTGGTTCACCGATTACTTAAGACGGCATCCAACTTTGGCCTTGCGTAAGCCTCAAGCCACAAGCTTAGCGCGAGCTACTAGCTTCAACAAAAACAACGTTAAAATTTTTATGGACAATCTTGCGACCGTTATAGAACGTCATAGCTTTCCTCCATCGGACATATATAACATGGACGAGTCAGGGCTTGTCACAGTCCAACGACCCAACAGAGTTATTGTTTGAAAAGGGTTCACGCAAATAGGTGCACTAACCTCAGCAGAGAGAGGTTCCCTAGTGACAATAGCTGTTGCAGTGTCAGCAATCGGGAACACAGTTCAACCCTTGTTTGTGTTCCCAAGAGTTAATTATAGAGATCATTTTATTATTGATAGGTTGTATCGGAGCTGCTAACCCTTCTGGATGGATGAACGAAGAAATATTTATTAAATTTCTGAAACATTTTGTCCAGCACGTCAAGTCTATCAAAGAATCCCCAGTCTTACTACTACTTGATAATCATGAAACTCATGTATCAGTGCCTGCCCTTGACTACGCAAAGGAAAAAGGCATAACGATGCTTTCATTCCCTCCACATTGGTCACACAAACTCCAGCCTCTGGACATATCAGTGTTTGGCCCCCTGAAGGGATTTTTCAACTCTGTTTGTGACAATTGGATGAAAACCCATCCTGGTAAAACCATTTGCATATATGACATCCCAGGACTTGTTAAAGATGTGTTCCCTAAGGCTGCAACGCCTTCTTACATCAAGGCAGGCTTAAGAGTATCGGGGGATTATCCTTTCAACCGTGATATTTTCCCGGATCTTGATTTTTTACCAAGTTATCTCACCGATCGTCCTGAAACAAACAGACCTAACTTCCCCATAGCTAAGCCAGTAGAGGGAAGAAACAAGGAATATGATCGTCCAAACGGCCTCTCCATTACAAGGTTTTCTTGTGAATGAAGGTGCGTCTACTCCACGAGAAACAGGGCTCGTAAACCTAACTGTTAATGGTCCTTCATATGCTGTGTCTCCTCAGGACGTTAGATCTTTTCCTAAGTCTGAAACATGAAAAGAAAAAACAGGTAGGAGAAAAAAATTTATTCGGCAATTTTGAGCGACACACCAGAAAATTGAAGAAGAGAAGCTCCTTGCAACGGAAAGGAAAGGAAACTCTAAAAAGAATTCAAAGTCTCAGGAAAATAAGAAGTCTAAGAAAACTATAATGGCCCCTAGTAAAACAATAAAAATTGAAGGACGGTGCAATAAAAATTCCGCTTTGGAGTCATCATCAAAAGAAGAAGATTCATTTTGCTTGGTATGTATATACAAATTTAAAGACAGTGCTCTGAATGAAGTATGGATACAATGTACGAAGTGCAAAGTCTGGGCTTACGAGAAATGTAGAAATGGCTTCTACGTTTGTGAAAATTGTGACGCAGATGAGGATGATTGTAATTTCAAAGTGACTAAGTCTGTAAGTGACTAGGCTACTGAGTAGCATTTCATTTGATTCATATGAACTCATTTATATTTTATTGTTTGATACATATGATTGATTTTTACTCATTTATATTTTCTTGATTTATTTAATCACCCATTTTTATTAAGTTATTAATAGCTTATTTGCATAGTTAAAAACGTTAAACTTTACTTTCTCTATACAGTAGACTATTATTGATTATGTGATAATTACAAATGTAACATTTCATTTAAATAATGTAATAAACAACATGTAAAAAATTTTTACAGCTCAACTAATTTTCCCTTTAAAATACATGTGACAAAAAACCATACACCCTGTGACAAAGTACCCCATACCCTGCGACAAAGTACCCGGACATGTCACTTTGTCTCAATTGTAGTGCTTAGGGGAACAATTAAAATCCATACTTACCATAAAGCTGATTATTTTACATAACTTGTACAATCGTATGCACCATTTAATAACATATTTGTTGTTTATTTCAAATAATAACCAAAACCTGGTAACAAAATTAAAAGTAAAAATTGTGACAAAGTACCCCGCTCTCCCATACGTCTCACTTACGCAATATAAAGCCGTTTCCATACTTACAAATCACCCTGTATAATATACTTACCATTAGCAAGATACAACTTATACAATAGAGTTTGTAACTAACTTTTAACACTGAAAAAAAAGTATTCGAGATAAGATTTTGTTATAAAAGACTAACATTTGCTCCTATAATATTTACTACTGTACTTTAAATGCGTTCGGAATAGCAAATTTAGTTTGTATAGTTTTCAATGTAAATTCCAAACGTAAAATCAATAAAATTCTAAACTGCACTTTTTTTCTGGTTGTTGTTATTGGCTTGGATTACTTAGTGGTATAAATTCAATTAATTTGTATCGTACTAAAAGGTATGTTATCAATATAAATGTGATTTGTTTAACAACTCATACATTACAATATTATATTATTGTTATCTTTTACCTGTTTCTATAATTATATGACCTGACGTAAACAAAATTGGTACACATATTTGTTATTAACTCACAACAAAATATCATATAGTATATTTTAGGAAATTTCTTAAGTTGTAATTATTGCTATCATTAAATTATTAAACTGTAATTCAACGAACTTGTCCATATTCTCCATTTATTTGAACGTTGGACGAGTAGGTTATGACAAACCAAAGGTACTGTACTTTAAACATAAATCTTTTGTATTTAAAATGTCTATACACGTGTAAAGACAACGTCAATCAAACAGTATTTGTGTTACATCCCGAGGGTAAGCTTAATTTATTCATAAAACGTGCTTTATTAGTTTAGTTAGTGTGCATAACAGTTTCAGTTATTATTCATATGTTTGGAAGGTATACAAACTTTCTAGTTCTATTCTTTCAATTATATCACCTTACAAGTAAAGCTGAATACTTATCCATACACAATTTGCAATACGCTCAAATGGCTTGTGATATATTACATTGAAGTAATTAAAAAACTAAGAATTTCTGTGGTATAAATTGCTTAATATTAATAAATATTATTAAATTGCTTAATATGCGTAACCCGTATTTTATTTTCTTACAACAGAAATACATGTTTTTTAAATCGCAACAATTTGATGTATTATAAGCTTTGTGTGTGTGTAATATACATATTTTTAAATGGGATGTTATAAGTCGGAAGGGTGTTTTGGGATTATGTAAATAGGTGTTCTAAAGTTCCCCTGACGTTGAAAAACTGACCCAAGATCATATTTTGTACGAATCTTTTTTTTATTATTATTATAGTACAATTCAGAAGTTTCAAATATTTTTTGTTACAAATGTTTAGTTAGCTACACTTAATATGTGCTAATAAGCATATGAGTATTTATTTAGATTTAATTAAATCAAAGTTTAATTTAAAATGTTTCGCAAAAATCCTCAAACCGTCAGGTAGAATGAATATAATTAAGAGAATGGATGACAAAAGATCTTGAACTTAAGTAAAATAAATTGTATTGAGTTTGGAAAAAGCAAAGTGAAATAAATTTATAGAATATGTGGTTATACTTTTATGTACATTTGTATAGTATATACATGTAATGCAGTAATGTTTTACAGTAGCTAATTGTTTCTCAAATAACATAAAGATTTAATAAATTACATAAATGACACCACTTCCTTAAAACAGAAATTCACTTGTAGATTTATCCTTAGGTTAGGACTTCGTGATGGTTATGTTGCAGCTCTAGGGGTAGAAGTCCAACCCCTAGTTTTCTACACTAATATAGGAGCTATCCGGTTTAATGTATGGGATACCGCAGGACAAGAAAAATGTGGAAATATTCCAATTGTCTTGTGTGGTAACAAAGTAGATAATAAAGACAGAAAAGTTAAAGCTCAAAGTATAGTCCTTCATCGTAAGAAGAACCTCCTGTACTTTGCATTCGATATTAGTGCCAAAAGTAACTACAATTTTGAGAAACCGTTTTTGTGGTTAGCAATAAAGTTGATTGGAGATCCAAACTTAAAATTTGTTGCTATGTCTGCACTTGTACCACTTGTATTGTTACAATGGATCCACAATGGCAAGTCCAGATCGAGAAGGATGTTAAGTAAGCACAAGAAACTGCTTTACCAGAGGAAGACGAAGACTTGTGAAGTTTATCAATTTAACAATAATTATAATTAAATTTTAATACAAAATGAAGTAAGCATTAATTAATCCAAATAATTAAACATTCTCACAGACAACATTTTGGTCTAGTTGCTACAATACAAAGAATATAATTTGGAGGAGCAGGCTTGTGTTTTAGCAATCTTTGCATAATAAACGGCTGTTGGAGCTGTAAAACAATATCCTGTTTTGTCCATTTCTTCTTTTTTGTAATATGTTTGAGTTGATTTGTGCAACTTTTATGTATTATTTTCAATCCAAAAAGTCCCTGTTTCCTATTCATATTGCACAAAATACATTAAACTTTACATTAAAAGTTATTTGCTATTTTTTGTTTTTTAATAGTTTATGATTCTGTAATATTTTTATTATTTATTATTTATTTATTTTTTTTTTTTGCTTAACGACTCTACTTTCTGATTATGTATTGGGTAATGCAAAGTGTCAAGGTTTTAGCCATACAAAATTCTCACTTTATATTAATATAAATAATGAAGACATGGAGCTGTGTAAATAGCAAGTAAAACAAATGCAAGTTCTAACTATATAAATGTAACTGTATGGATTTATAGAAGAGCGTTTAACCAATGGTCCACTCTGATTAATTCCACTCACTGTGTAAAACAGTATAAATAAAAACTTTAATGTATTTTATTTAATGTTTGCAACAACATAGAAAGTTGGAAATTTTAAAGGGAATATATTTTATTCATATTTCATTAATATTATTTATTATTGTTTTTGTTTGGAAAATTACGATGGAGCAAAATGTATAGATAGGTTATGCATCACTGTCTAGTTGACTTACTTAAAAAAATATAAAAGTCTAAATTAATGTAATTAAATTAAATGAGTTTTTGTTTAACACTATAAAATGTATTGTAAACAATAAATATTAAATTGTTCATTGTTAACGAACTAATAATGTATTGAATATCCAAATTATATAAAGAGTGTAAATATAAACGTCTAAATTTACTAAATGTATTTATAACACAAATTTAATTAATTGGTGTTAAAAGCTCTAGGATAAAAAGGGAGAAAAGTTATTGTATGTACGTATATATATCCTCTACTCATCCTGTTTAAGTTGTTAATCGTTTCTTGCCAAATTAAATTAAGAGTGCACATTTAAGCGTGTAAATTTACCAAATTAATTCTAACATAAGGCTCTATAAACACTCTCGGACAAAATTGGAAACAAATTTTTCAAATGTAAGTATATTATATTCCCTTCTCAGACTGGTCAAGTTTTTAATCCTTTCATGAAATTACCCAGGAAGTAAACAGTTCAGGCGTCGTGCAAAGTTTTCTTCAAATGATATTGGCAATGCACAAAATATTAAGTGTGTGCTACAGTGATAAACAAATGTGTTAGGTAAATTTATCAAATTGAAAAGGAACTATTATAATATTTTACAAAATATGTTTTGTATAACTAGGTGCATTGTTTAACTGCATTCATATAATGCATATCATAATACAAATATCCAATCAAATATAATTCATATATCCACAAAACTTACTAAATGGGAAGCGGTGGTTTGAACGTAGTTTTATCTCTCATATTAGTATGGCAAACGAAAAACAATTTTTTGTATAAATATATTAGTTTAGTAGACACAAACTAAGTCAATTTTACTTCTTGTTGTGAAAAAACATAACTTAAATTACCTATATGGAAAATGCATGTATTTAACAGAACGCAGGATAAAGGAAAGTTAATATTGTTGAGGGTATAAAAAAAATACTTCAAATAGTTATAGTTATAATTATTATAATAACTATTATACATGTACTAGTAAAAAACAGGTTCTTTGGCGAAATAACCTAAAAGGATTATGTTTCAATTTACCCGACATTTAGTTCCAACATAAAACGTTCCTACTAATCTTAAATTATATAAAGTAGACTTTTGCATGCAACTTATCTTATAAGGACCTAATCACAAAAATAATTACCAGGTATAACTTCATTGTTTTAAAATGGCCTTTATTTAACTTTATTTTGCCCGGGACCTGTAGCTTTCTAGACAGGTGTGCTTTACATTCGGCTACAAAGCATTCTCCATAAGCTAGAAAAAAAAAACTAAACATAATACACTTTAATTACAAAAAAGTGTTTAAATTTAACTATTGAAATTGGCATTTACAAAGGAAAAATAGGTTTATGTTTTATATTTTTTACTAAATATTATATTCATATTTTAACAGAAAGGAACTCATCAATAACTAACAAGCGTAGAAATAATTTATTTTTGAATTCATAGTTAGTTATGTAATGTAAAATGTATTGTTTTAAAATTAATTGAATACAAATTAAATGTACACTAGGACTTAATCTCAGACAGTTTATTGAGGATACTTTAACTTAAATAGAATATTCTATATTATATAAAGAAGAAAACTCTGTTTGTATGCATAATTTAACTTGTATGAGTGCACGCTATGAACGCCTACACCGTTTGATGGATCAGGATTACATTTTAAAATAAGTAACTATCCTAACAAATACACATTTAATTCCCAAACGATTAACACAATTATTTATTTTGTGATACAACATCATTAGCTTCTAATACATGTAAATGGGTACCAAAACATCTAAAGCAAGAAATATTAAATATTTTACTTAACTTGAAACTATAGAGCTTAAGTACGTGATGTATTTATTTTACAAATGTCACTTATAAGAGGGTAAACCGTCGAACTCCGGTCACTACCATTTGACGGTTTAAAACAGGGATACTACTCCTACACATTAAACATAAATAAATTCTACTTAAGGGTCTGCTGTAGTGGCTTCAATCTTGGATTTTTATCCCATAAGGGCAATGTTAAATTTCAAACCATTTATTTCGTTTATTTTTCATAATAAAATTGTTTGCAAGGTCTCATTTTAAGCACAATTACAATACGCATCCGTTTTGCATTTTAGATTTTTTTAAAAATGCTTTTCTTTTGTTATGTTATTGATATTTTGTAAGTACAAAGTTAGATTTTTTTCCTAACACAATAAAAAATTAATAATGAAAAGTAATTTTCAAACCGGATCCGAAATTTTATAAAGAATATTCGGGTTTTTTTTCAGCATTAAATTACAAAAGATGGATTTATTAAATTGTTTGAGATGAGGCAATGTCAAAGAGCTCAGCTGCAAGAAATTGCACTGTTTAGATACGGTTATAGAGGGAAGCGCTTGCGTTTCCGGTTGCTTTCTCGTTTACTGGAGCAGACCTTTAAGTCCTATAAGTAAGAGAGCTGAGATATGTCACATATTGTTTTTAGGTTATACAAAGTAATGAAATATATTTTTTATTAGATTTATTTCTTTTAGTATTACTCAAGTATCATACTGAAACATAAATAAAACAAAAATAAGCTTTAATATTTAAAAGGAATACAGCCTAAACAGATTAAAGAACTTATTAAATAATACAATTGTATCCTCTTTTAAATAATCTTTTATCTTTATATAATTTTACACAAATTCTCTTTCCTAGTAATCTGATTACAAGTAGGAATCTGAATTCAACTCTTACATCCAACAATATTTATTACAAAAGATATCTAGTTTTTAAGCTAAATTATTCGCTTTGTTAATTACTAATTAAATATTTATTAGTTGATTTAATACAGTATTAGAAGAGCTGAGCGTTTCATCGCTGTTTTAATGTAAAAGCATTACCGGTACTTTACTTGTAATTCGATTACATTGAGATTATAAGATTAGAGATAGTAGAAGTAATGTTATAATTACACTCTGTTTCTGATCTAATTTATGCTTGTCATTGTTTACTTTGTATCTTAATTGTAATTTATTAATTTAACTATGGTGAATTATACAACTAATGGGTAACTTATCATAGTCCTAATTTTTAACGGAAAATCAGGTAAAACATTGTTAGAAATAATTAAGTAAAACACTTGCTTATTAAGTAAATTGAAAAGTTATTCAAATACTTAAATTTTATTGCCATGAAAAACGATGTCAGATTCATTGTAAAGCAAATTGAATTAAATTTTTTCACAGATGTAACCAGCACTGATATAACAACATTATTCTGACGCCAGTTGGGATTCTTCCAGATTTAAAACAGATTTCCTGCGGCGTTACTTACCTCTTGGGGAGTTTTAATATTGACAGTAAATTAATAAAGTGTGAGTAGAAATCTTCTACCAAAAAATGATGACTTAAAATTTATTGGAGTTTTTCTCCAGTTACGTAAATTAATATTCTATAGTATGTATAATAATAATGCAATATGCATATATATAAATAATTTTTTTTTAATTTTGAACTATAAAATAAACTTTAATAGAATGTTGATTATTGCAGCAATTAAGAACACAGCTGATGCTTTTTGAGTAAACATTGAGCAGTGGACAGTTTAACATCGTGCTTTTGTTATCGAAGTATTTTTTTAAATAATGAGTCTGTGACTGCTACGCAACGGTTATTTGGTAACAATTCCCATGTTTCTCGGCATGGTGCTGTCCCTAAGTGGATTAAAAGTAAAAGGTCCTATTAAAAGTAAAACCAACTGGTACGCCAGACAATGTTAAAAATGTGCATGTATCTGTTCTACAAAGCCCAAATCGATCAATCTAGAGAAATCTGCGGCATTAGGAGTTTCAAAAAAAATTACAATTAATCTCGATTTGAATTGTCATCCCTACAAGTTAGCAGTTGTACACAATCTCAATCCTGTTGATCCTGAATTACGTCTTATTTTTTGTAAAAGATTATTGCACCTAATTAATCAAGAAAACATTTTGCAACGTTTAATTGACCGAACGTAAGCGAGGTCTCCGTTTTAACTCGACCGTTCGGCATTTCGTCTGTGTGTCTGTATGTCTGTGTGTCTGTATGTCTGTCTCACGATTACGGCCAAACGCCTTGACCGATTTTGATGATTTTTTGCATGAATGTTCCTTATTCCTAGGCCGAGCCATGTATATATACGGTTTTTTTAATTTTTCATTTTTAACCCCTTAAATAAAATAAAAATGGCGGCCGGACCGTTTCTCTTAGTGTAAGCTTTTTTCCAAAGCCAGTTTGTGGCTTAACCGTAAGTCGAATTTATAAACTAATGATAATTTTCTGAAAGAAAATTAAATTTTAAACAGAATTGTATTCTTGATTTTTTTCCGTATCTCTAACGGTAAGCTCACAAAATGACCGTAAACTTCGAATTTGTTAAAAATCGTCCAAGTTATTGTACTTCAACCATGTTTTTATACGTTTATTCTAAACCAATTCAAAAGTGTTCCATAGATTTTTTGTAGATAAAGGTTTAAAAAATTCATATATGCCAGTAAAAAAAATTAATGAAGTAAAATAAAGGAAGTTATTAACTCAAGAAACAATCACGTTCAGTAACGAAAGGAAAATGTTTAACTTTAAGCCTGCATAAAAAAGTAGTAAAAGTTATTGTAATTTTTTTCATAAATGTAAAAACGTTTCGTAATTTAGTTCTAAATAGAAATGTATAAAAATATTTATCAATTTCAAAATTTTTATTTTGAAAACACCAGTTTTTATGTTCCTACTACAAGACTCCTAACAAAACTAGGGCTGTTTTGAATAGTAATTTAGGAATATATCATTTGCCCAAAAATTGCATATTATTATATGAAAGTGTAGAGGATAAATCAAAGAATAGAACTGTATACCTGTAAGTTATTATTGTAAATTTCATAAAAGTATTTGACTTAGCTTTACTTGAATTACAAAATGAGAAAATGAGATGAAACAAATGAAACCTCGCGGCGATAAAGGACATACAAAAAATGACTGTAGGACACCGTGGGAAGTGTTGGTACATGGGTTGAGATCACTATCACGGCATTTTAAAATCGATATTTTTAGCTACCTTGCGCATTATTAACCTAAATAAAACACAATGCCTCTAAAAGAAAATCTTTAGCAGTTAAAGCTCAAGAAAAGAAATAAAAACGAGAACTAGAAATCACGGAATCGCGGGAATTGTAAATAATGTTTCACTGGCTAAACCTTGTGTTTACTTCTTACTGGCACACTATTTTTAACCTAAGCTCAAAACCACATTTGTAATTTCAACGAGCGAGATCTACTGTTCACAGAACTACTAGTAATGTGTGATGAAGCTCATTATGAGCTAAATGATAACGTACCTAAACAAGCAAAATTGTCGTTACTGGTAATGAGAGAATTATACGTAATCCCGTCAACGACCTCTTTGTAGTAAAAAAGTGACTGTATGTTGTAGTGTTGCAAGTTTTGGAGTTATCGGGCCTTATTTTTTCACTGAAAACAGAGAAAGAGTTACTGTAACTAAAGTAACTGTACATTAAATTGATTCAGAACTTTTTAGTTCCACAATTGCATCAGTTTGGAATAGAAATTACCTCGTTGTGGTACGAGCAAGATGGAACTACTGCGCACAAGGCAGATGTATCAATGAGTGTTTTACGAAGACTGTTCCATTTCACGTTTTGGTGATGTCGCATAGCCTTCCCGGTCACCGGATATAACTTTTTGGTTGTGCTACCTTAAGAGCAAAAACTCACACAATTGCCGATTTAAAGAACTGCATAAGAAATGAACTTGCTGCAATACCAATGGCTGTGGTACGTGGAGTAATGGCAAATTTTCAGAAAATATTAGAAACATGAGTTGATGTTGGTCGAGAACACCTATGTAATATTATATTAAATAAATGAAAATGGCATAAAGATGGTCATATTTTAACTATTTGAATAAATTGTAAATACTATTTCCAATCACTTTTCTTTTTGTTTTGTTTTTAAAAGCGTCACGTTTTATTGAGCCAAACTCTATTTCTTACAGAATGAAAATAATTTATGCCTGAAGGATCCGTTTTAATATAAGCTACAAAACCAAATACAATTTTATTTTGAAAAATAACGTTTGAAAAGATTGGTTATTGTAAGAAAAAAAATCAGTCTATAATAAATACTCATTTTATGCACAGGGTTTACAGACTTGAGGAGTTTGCGTGAATCTTGGTCACTAGAAAACTTATATTTACACTCATACATACAGGGTGTCAATTAAGTCTGGGTACTGTTTAATATTTCGTACATAAGGAAAATTTGAAGGTAGATGTGATTGAGGAACCTACTCTATGTAAATATACTATTTTACTACGATATAAAAACAAAAAAATCCGTCATCTTGGATCAGCCAATTTGAATGAAACTTTGTTTTTTTAAATAGGAAGGTGGTCATGTGATACATCATTTCGATGTAGAATTTCAAGAAAAAACCAACGGTGAAATTTGTAAACCTATATTTTCAACCGATAAAAAATGGCGGCCAAAAAAACAACGAAATCGTGTTTTCCAATTTTGCCTCATTTTGATGTGCTATTTTTATTTTAATATTAATTATTATTCTTTTTGGCCACACAACTATATTTGGTTGAACTACTCCAAATCAATTTTGAAAAAATCAATATGGCTGTACCTCAAACATTTTAAATACTCCCAAATATCATTGTGTGGCATATCGTTTGAAAGCTTTTTTAATTCCGAATCCAAAAAGAATAATAATTAATATTAAAACAGAAATAGTACTGCGAAATGGGGCAAAATCGGAAAACACGATTTCCTTGTTTTTTTGGCCGCCATTTTTAATCGGTTGAAAATATGGATGTGCGAATTTCACCGTCGATTTTTTCTTGAAATTCTACATCGAAATAATGTATCACATGACCAACTTCCTATTAAAAAAAAAACAAAGTTACATTCAAAATGGCGGATCCAAGATGGCGGATTTTTTTTATATCGTAATAAAATAGTACTTTTGCATAGAGCAGGTTCCTCAATCACATCTACCATTAAATTTTCCTCATATACGAAATATTAAACCGTACCTAGACTTAATTGACATCCTGTATATTATTTACTTATTAGACTTTAATTTGAAACAATAGAACATTTGCTTACTCTTTCCCCTTTACATAAGGTTGTATATGGCAGGCAGGATAAAGAAACATGTTACATTTTTTGACGAAGAAAAATCTTTAAATAATTTATGGGATAACTGTTTTATTATAAGGTGTTATCATAAATAATATTTTATTAAAAATGTGAAATTTATGAATCATTATGTTTGGTAATTTAATATTTTAACAAATTATTTTATCTGTTATTAAAATTAGATAGTATTTACCCGTTTTACTTATTTAATAAATAATTTTTATTACAGTTATATAGGAAATTACTTTTTAAGTAAGATTAGGGTTTTGTTTAGTTTTTTTAATGATAACATTTAAATAAACACTTAACTATCATTTCTTCTGCATGAGTTAAACGATAATACAATTTATAATGTTGCTTTACTATGGATTACAGTTTTTAAATGTTGTATGTAAGTTTTTTTATTATATCGGGTTTTGTACCACTATTTAATTAAAAACGAATTTCGTATTGCTAATTTATAATTTAAATTTCATCTGTATAATTAAACTAGTGGACCCGGCAATGCTTCGCTATTACTTAATTTGAAACTTTGAAAGCCTGTAATTCGTATCCCGTGTAATTCAACATCCTGTAATTCGTATCCCGTGTAATTCAACATAGGCCTAATGATTGTGACACATAATTAATAAAACAACGGATTTGAATCAAAAGTTTAATACAATTTTAGGTTAGGCCTTTAAAACCTATGAAATATATTAATTAAAACATCTAATATTACAATTTAACATTATATTATTGTTACACATTATAAATAAAACAGCTTATATGGACCAAAGGTTTAACACAATTTTAGGTTAGGCCTATTATTATAAAATCAACACACTTTTTTTGAAAGAGTTTGGAATAATCACCATAGTAACCAGAATAACACATTAATAAATACGAATCAGCTGTTTCATCTGTTATATGGCTGCTTATAGGAGGGATGAATTTTCGCATTTTCTACCCTTTAAATTCAAAATTTTGCAAAATCCTTTCTTAGTACGCCTCTACATTATTGGACGGATGTACCTTCCAAATTTCAAGTCTCTAGCTTTAATAGAATCGGCTCTGCGTTGATCATCAGTCAGGACATTGCATTTTATATAAGAGATATACTAAAATTTTATTTTGTCACACCTTTAAAATAAGAAAGATATTGGTTAACTTTTGTCTAACCTAATTTCCAAGGGTTCATCGACAAAATTGAATTCCACCTATTATAGTGGTTGATATAGTTGAATTTATTAGGCCTATATAAATTAAATCTGCAAGGATAAATACGATCAGTTTGAGTACAAATTGCTGAAAATCCTAGCTTAACCCTTTTATATGAGTTCGTCGACGCGTATCGGAGTTCCTCTATTCTCGAGACCTACTGGATTCATCTTTTTTAGCCGAATTTTCGAAGAAAATAAGAGCTATTACACTCGACCCAACTTGAAAACGGTTGGTCGGGGAAGGAAAAAATTTGGTTTCTATCCGTTTCAGACCATTTGGAGACTATACCCAAAAATCATTACTTTATATATATATATATATATATATATATATATATGTTTTATTCCCGGATTTTTAAGGGGTAGTAAAAATGCTTCAAAATTTCTGATTTTTTGGTCAAAGGGCCTTAGTGCGATTCTTCAAAAGGTACTTTTTTTGTTTTTCGATCCGTTTCTAAATGGCGGAGTTATACAGTTTTTTCGTTTTTGGGTAGGAATTTGAGGGGTAGTTTTTTAACAACCTTGCTAAAAGGTAGTAAATATGCTTCAAAAATGATGAATTTTTGTGAAAGGGTCCTTGTAGGATTTGAAAGGTACATATATTTTTATTTTTTGAATTGAAACAAAATGGCGGTCTATTTGTAGTAAACCCAAAATGGCAAAGTTAGAGCGAGGAAATTGCATGATATCTCCCTCTCATAAGCCCAAGTTCAATTTGAGAGTTATATGAGTCGAAAGGCAATTAAATTTACTATAACCTTGTTTAAAGGTGTTTTAGGTACACCTCCTGCAACAAGGAACAAAACTCATATAAAGATCCCAATAATCGACTTTTTCGCTATTTTTGTACGTTAATTGCGCATTTTCGCCCACTCATAAGCCCGAGTACATATTGTGAGTTATACCATTCAAAAGACAATTAAATTTACTATAATCCTGTGTAAAGGTGTTTTAGATACACCTCACGGAACAAGGTACAAAACTCATATAAAAGTCCCAAAAATCAAATTTTTCACTATTCGTGTACGATAATTGCACATTTTCGCCCAATCATAAGCCCGAGTACATATTGTAAGTTTTACCATTCAAACGACAAGTAAATGTACTATAATCCTGTGTAAAGGTGTTTTAGGTACACCTCCCGGAACAAGGAACAAAACTCATATAAAGATCATAATAATCGATTTTTTTACTATTCTTGTACGTTAATTGCGCATTTTCGCCCACTCATAAGCCCAAGTACATATTGTAAGTTATACCATTCGAAAGACAATTAAATTTACTATAATCCTGTGTAAAGGTGTTTTAGGTACACCTCCCGGAACAAGGAACAAAACTCATATAAAGATCCCGATAATTGACTTTTTCACTATTCTTGTACGTTAATTGCGCATTTTAGCCCACTCATAAGCCCGAGTACATATTGTGAGTTATACCATTCAAAAGACAATTAAATTTACTATAATCCTGTGTAAAGGTGTTTTAGGTACACCTCCCGGTACAAGGAACAAAACTCATATAAAGATCCCGATAATTGACTTTTTCAC
>JAGFPH010003875.1:949-30177 GCA_018207615.1 Philaenus spumarius | reverse complement strand
GGTAATTAAATTTACTACAATCCTGTGCAAAGGTATTTCAGGTACAGCCCCCTGAACAAGGAACAAAATTGTTCAATTTCTCCCGCTCATAAGCCCGTGTCCAATTTTGAGCTATATCGGTCGAAAGGTAATTAAGTTTACTACAATTATGTGCAAAGGTAATTCAGGTACAGTACCCGGAACAAAGAGCAAAATTGATAAGAATTACCAAATAAATGATTTTTTTCACTATCCGTGTAAGGTTTTTGCACAATTTCCCTTACTCATAAGCCCGTGTGCAGTTTTTGAGCTATATCGTTCGAAAGGTAATTAAATTTAATACAATCTGTTGCAAAGGTTATTCAGTTACAGTCCCTGGAACTAAAAACAAAATTGATAGGAAGCTCCTGATAAATGATTTTTTCATTATCCGTGTAATGTTTTTGCTCAATTTATCCAACTCATAAGCCCGTGTGCAATTTTTGAGCTATATCTTTCGAAATGTAATTAAAGTTACTATAATCCTGAACAAAAGTAATTCAGGTACAGTCCCCGGAACAAGGAACAAAATTGATAGGAATCTCCTATATAATAAATGATTTTTTTCATTATCCGTGTGAGGTTTTTGCTCAATTTCTCCCTTTCATAAGCCTGTGTGCAGTTTTTGAGCTATATCGTTCAAAAGGTAATTAAATTTACTACAATCCTGGGCAAAAGTAATTCAGGTACAGTCCGCGGAACAAGGAACAAAATTGATAGTAAGCTCCAAATAAATGATTTTGTTATTATCCATGACAGTTTTAGCTCAATTTTTCCCACTCATAAGCCCGTGTGCAGTTTTTGACCTATATCATTCGAAAGGTAATTAAAGTTACTACAATCCTGTGCAAAAGTTATTCAGGTAAAGTCCTCGGAACAAGGAAATAAATTGATACGAAGCTAAATGATTTTTTCACTATCCGTGTAAGGTTTTTGCTCAATTTCTCCCACTCATAAGCCCATGTCCAATTTTGAGCTATATCGGTCTAAAGGTAATTAAGTTTACTACAATCCTGTGCAAAGGTAATTCAGGTACAGTCGCCGGAACAAAGAACAAAATTGATACGAAGCTCCAAACAAATGATTTTGTCACTATCAGTGTAAGATTTTTGCACAATTTCTCCCACTCATAAGCCCGTGTGCAGTTTTTGTGCTATATCGTTCGAAGGGTAATTATATTTAATACAATCCTGTGCAAAGGTAATTTAGGTACAGTCCCCGGAACAAAGAACAAAATTGATAGGAAGCTCCTGATAAATGATTTCTTCACTATATCTGTGTAAAGTTTTTGCTCAATATCTCCCACTCATAAGCCCGGTGCAATTTTTGAGTTATATTGTTCGAAAGGTAATTAAATTTACTACAATCCTGTGCAAAGGTAATTCAGGTACCATCCCCGGAACAAAGAACAAAACTGATAGAAATCTCCTGATAAATGTTTTTTTGTATTATCAATGTAAGGTAATTACACAATTTCTCCCACTCATAAACCCAAGTGCAATTTGTGAGCTATATCATTCGAAAGACAATTAAATTTACTATAATCCTGTGCAAAGATATATTTGGAACAATTTCCGCAACAAGGAACAAAATGCATAGGAATCTCTCATTATATAATACTAGGTATTCCCTGATAAGAAAATTCGGCTATAGTAATGCGGCAGTGCTGCTTACGGGTTTTTTTTTCTTTTTTTTTTAGCGGTGAAATGCACTTACGCATACCTCTCATCAGAGAAGGTACTGGGGGACTCGATTCTCCTGGACCCACTACCCACTAAAACACCTCCCCCTCCCCCATGTGAAAGTCACTCTGAACCGAACAAAGGCACACAAGTGTTTCCGCTGACCTCTCCTGAGATGGCACGTTGCAACACTCCATTACCATGTATAACGGGCAAAGACACTCCGCATGCATCACTGGGGGGGGGGGGCGTCAGCAGCATCTAGGGCAGGGCTATTATATTCTATAGCCCTGCATCTAGGGGCCATTCCCTAATGGCTGCAAGCAGCAATCTGAAACTCACTTAAATAAAAATGGAGGCAAACAGGTTAGTGTCAATCTTGATGGAGTCGCAGCTTGTTGCTTGTCTTTATATACAGCCTAGCCATGCCCCTCCTCCAACCAGTACTGCCTCCGGCTACACTTTCCGATGGCTACACAAACCTATTTATTTTATTCTTTAACACTTTTAAATTTTTCTGATTTTGGAATGTTATTTCTGATTGATTGTATATTTATTCATTAATAATATTTTCATACAAAAGGGTTTAGCTGTGATTGGCAGTAAATTGTACTCAAACTGATCGTTGATAAAGTTGTAAGTAGGCCTACATTTGGCAAAGAAAAAATTAAAGTCGTGTTTCCCATATTAAACAGTGAAACACGACACGAAACTTCAATACATTTTAATAAAGCAAAATCCTAACTTAAAATACTGTAATAGTGTAAATAAGTAATAGTAACAGACTTCTAATAATTGAGATTCTTTTTAAAACTTCTTTATTTTCAGTCTACTGTTCCATAATAAACAAATAATGTATACATTTTTTTATTTGTGTTCATTCTCTGTAATTTCTCTTACAAAAATAAACAATGTTAGAAAATATTAGAAAATGTGATTAAATATGAGTAATAGTATAAATGGTAATGTTTCTAAAAAGTTGTTAACTAAACTATATCTTGTCATTAGTGTTTTAAAGCAAGTAACCTATGTTATACTTGGTAAAATTTACAATACTATTTTTATTGTGGATAAACGTATAATATTGATGTAAATTTTTTGTTGTATAATGTATTTTCAATTATGCATAAACAATAATAAATTTTCGTTAAAATCTAATTATTTGATAAAAGTCTGTTAGTACTTAATAAACAAGGAACAAAAATCGTTTCCCTTGATATGTTGCAGTGTGGGGAAACGGATATGTGGGCAATGTTCCGAAATACCATGTATATGTCTTAGGCCTATAGCGGAGCTTACTTTTATCGAAAGTATTTACAATAAGTTAATACCCACTGAAAGTTGGGTATTCCTTTTGAAAAATGGTTTAACATTTATAACAGGGCGAAGAAATATCTATAAATATTTACGAAGTATTTACGAACTTTTGTCTCAGTTTTTTCCAAAGTATTTACAAAATCAATGAGGAAAAGAATCGTTTATTTTCTTAGTAAATACAATATATTGAACGAAAATCAGTTTGGGTTTCGTATGGGTTTATCAACTTCTTCAGCCATTTTTTTCTTTTTTAAATACTGCAGTAAATGCAATTATTGAGGCGAAAAACCAGATTGTTTCTGTTTTCTGTGACCTCTCAAAAGCTTTTGATTGTGTAGATCATGGGATTTTGTTACAAAAACTTGAATATTATGGGATACATGGGAAAGCAAATAGTTGGATAAATTCATATCTCTATGAGAGAAAACAGAGAGTTATCTATACTGACAGCGCCCTGCACTCTCACCATTCTAAATGGGAAGTTGTCCTTCGTGGTGTTCCTCAGGGGTCAGTATTGAGACCATTGCTTTTCCTAATTTATATAAATGATTTGCCTCAAAATGTTGGACCAACAAAAGCAGTATTATTTGCTGATGATACTACTTTAACAGTAGTTTACAAAAATGATACAGATTTGGCTGATTGTCTATGGCGGAAGATTGGTTGTTTATAAATAACTTAAAACTGCACTGAAAAAACTCTATCCTTGCAGCAACACAATTAATGTTGCGGTAAAAGAAATATTTGTTTACGGGTCAGCAGGGTGTAGTTAGCTTTACTGTTAAAGTAAGCTACTGTTGATCTCTTGATATTATAGCAATGTTATTAACTTAGCAGCAAATGTAAGTTCAACAGTAAGCCTAATGTTTCTATGACATTAAGGCACTACTAACTATGTCGCAAGGCTAGTTAATGTAGACTAATGTAGTTATAAAATTAGGTAGAGTGTTTAATATTGTAGTGTTCCTTTACTGGTAAGTTAGTTGTTATTGTCACAAAAATAATAAAATTAGGCAATACATCTACAAAATATTACACTCATATTAGTTATTGTAATCATAAGAGTAATTGCTCTGAGTGTTTCGGTATAACAAACGTCCTTGCAAGGTTAGTTGATGTAGTGGTGAACTTCATACTAATAAAGTTCTAACACTAGTTAAGATTGTAATTACTATATAGTTTGTTTATTGTAACAATAGTTATTTTTGTCACAACAGAAACAGCTTTTCTTAACTCCGATATTTTATTTCGAAATTTGTCGACAAGCTTTCCCCTGCATACTAACTGTCGAGGTCCTCCAGTTAGAGGAGGTACATAGTAAGAGTTCTGGAAAAAAATAAAAATTAAGTGTAACATAATTATAAAATATATTATATAATATACATAATTATTAATGTATGTAGTTATTTACATAGTAAAGGACATAACATTTTTACTGTATCTTAAAATAAAGAATTCAAGCTTTAAATTACAACGTTTAAAAATGTTTACCTAAATTTTATGTTTAAAGCTACCGTATTTGATAATGAGTTCATTACTTTTAATTTAATTAATTACTGCGACATTTTCCACCGAAGATGGATATTTATTATCTTGAGTAGTAGTTAAGCTAGTTTGAAGTAACTTTTTTGTTAGTAAAAAACATTCTTAGTTTTAATAATTAGTTAACAAGGGTTGATCAATACAATACTCGTAAACATCGTAAATTATTTTAAATACATAAATTATTTTAAATATTAGAATAATTAGTTCTGATAAAAGTAATCAAAATTCATTATCCAAATATTTGTATATGCTATTTTTAGGTTTTTGAAATACATCAAAATACTTACAAAATAATAAAATAAGGCTCTGTCATTTCAAATGTAAAAATTCCTAAAACAATTCATGTTAATTGACTGATGCCATTGGCAGTCTAAATGAGGCTTTAATGGAAAAGTACTTCATAAAAACCACTCCTACATATTAAAAATTCATTCACACATTTTTAAACAACTAAACAACCAAACTGAATCTCTTAGAATATTTTTTTTAACAAATCGTTAATTTGTTGTAAGATGTAGTTGTTATTAATAAATATTTTAGCGAAATGCCTGACGTATATAAATTAACAATTATGTTATTTTGTTAATTTTCTTTCTTTGAGCCTTATATTTTTACTTGAAAAGATATAATATGAATTAATTGTCTGTATTTGTATGTAGTAATGTTAAATCAGTTAAATGGAAGTTAGGTACTAAAAAATAAGTTCCTTTACATGGATTTCCTTCATATTGGATAGGGCAAGTATATCTATTTCATTTTCTGAAATGAAAGTATATTATTTTATAATAAACTAATTATGTGTAAATAGATTACTAAAATTAATTTTAAATATTTACCAGAATGATTATTAAAACAATAATTTAAAATATATAGAAAATAGATTAGTTGTATATCTTTAAAATAGTATGGCAAAGTTATGTATAACTTCAGGCAACCTCCCATAACCTGTAATGAAATTTTAACATTGAATATATGCCGTATTTATTATGGTAGTTTTTAAAATTACTGCATCTAATTATAATACTGTATTAACTTATGTATTTACCTGAACTTACCTTTAAAAGTTGTAATATAATTTTGAAATCCCCATGACGTCAACAAAGCTTCTACATGTATGTATAAAGATCCATGTATGTTGAAAAACAAGAAGATCGAAAACGAAGCAGTTTAGTTATAGCTGTTTGATGTGGTCTTTGTTGTTACTTGTTAGTCTACCGAGTACTGAAGAGAAACTGAATTCGAATATCGTAAAAACGTGAGAAACTGTAATTGTGGACAGGGTAACTCTAAAACAGGAAAAGGCTACCGTCTTTAAGGATGTACAACGGATGTAACCCAGTTCACTGCATAAATAACCGCCTTTATGCCTTGTAAGTAAGCTAACATTGTGAACATATCAAGATATTGTTTTCATTCCGTTTTTTAGATGTATATTACGTTAGATTTACCTTATAGTTACATTAACTAATTTAGTGACTACAATCATCGCCTTTACGTATATTAAATTAACTATGACATTTTACTACATTAGAGTTTACAGTAAAACTCAACATTAAAAAAACCTTACAGCAATGCAAATATTTCAAGCTCTAAAGTAACCATGGCATTATAAATGTTACCATGACAGAAAAACTGTTAACATTAATTTTAACTTTGCAGTACGGTTAGAGTTTTTTCAGTGTGAGTGTAACAAAACTATTTAAATTTATTTTAGTTTACAGTTAAATCTTAAATTATATGCTATGTAATGAAAGGTAAGGAAGTAATAAAGAGCCCAAATAATGTTAAATTTCTTCGACCTAGACCCAAATTTAAATTGGAAAAGTCACATTTCAGGTTTAGCCGAGTCACTGGCTTCAGTTTGTTTGCTCTCAAAATGATTTCCTCTGTTACTAGTTTAAAAGTAATATAAGCCGTTTATTTTACCTATGTCAGTTCTCGTCTAAGATATGGGGTGGCATTCTGGGGGAACTCTGTTGAATCAATTAAAATATTCCGTTTAAAAAAGAATTTTACTTTCAATGTTTCATCTAAATTATTTGATAAGCCGAGTTGTTTAATGGTCGAGTAAATTAAAATTTAAAAAAAAATATTTTTGAACAACAGAAAAGTCTACAGTTTAAGGGGTTACATGTTATTCCAGGCCGTATTTGCCAATCTCGTCATATCTACCTGGGAATATAATGAGCTGATTAAACTAATTTTAGTAAAGTTTTAAATTTTTCAAATCCTTTTCTAAATCCATTTAACAAAGATAAACATTTGTATATACAGGTAGTTTAAAATTAAAATGAATGTTGCCAATGTTTTAAGGAAAAAAACTTGAAAACAGCAAATCAAGAATCTGAAGTCAGTTTGAAATTAAATGTATAATGCGAATGTTTTTAGTGCATTATTCGTGTAGGTTCAAAAAACTAGCGAATCTCTTTGATATAATTAAGTAATCAATAGTGGGTATTCAAATTTATTATTTTTAAATTTGAACGTTTTAAGAATTTACACAAACTTTAAGAACTTTAAAATGCATAATTTACTTTTTGGTCTGAAACAAAACATTACGTTTATAGCAATTAAATCCGTTATTCTGTAGTGTTCGTAAATTACTGCTTTATTGGACAATCTTTAATTTCATAATTTGAAAAAAATTCTTCTCAAATCTAATAATAACGAATTTATTTAACAGAGTGTTGCATTGGTGGTTTTGAAAAATATATATTTTAATTTTCAATCTAGATATTAATACTAATAAAACGTTATTATAAGCGATATTACATAACTAGGACTTTAGAAATTGAATTTAAATAAAAATTTTATTACCATAGTGGCTTTATGAATTGTTATTTTGTAACATTTTACAAGAATAACATTTCAAAATAAATATTGTATATATTTGTTTGCAGTTTTTTATCTTAATGCTTATAAAGTATAACATAGATCTGTAATTTAGAAATATATGAATCCAAATTCAACAAAACAACGTGTACAAGAATTTAAAAACGTAGTTACGCAAACATATATGCACTTAACACTTTCAAGTAGCTTATTCAAAATGTTTCTGTACCATTTGTTTTCTTGGCATCTTTAATCAATGCTTAATAGACACATAAATACAAAGAATTAGCTTAGTATCAAAGGTGTATTAATCAAAGAATGTTGTTTCTTAGAAGCAAAGTTATTAATAAGATACTTTAAACATTCAAAAGCCATAAATAAAACTTTTTTATTGAGTTGTAGTTACAATAAATATTTTTTGTACGTTTCGAAACTCGCTAAGTTAAACCAAAATAGTTCAAATGTAATACAAGTCCTATCAACTCCTATAAAAGCGAGTGTATGTGAGTGAAAGAGTAACAACAATATAACAGCTGATTTCACCAATCAAAAGGTAGCATACATTATACTTGGGGGTTATGTTTAAAACTCCAGTCAATAATTTAAGTCTTCTGAAGTTGATTTTTTTTTAATATGAGTTAAAAACTAATACTAGCTGTAATACGTTAAAAAATTAGCTTTGAGGTTATATAGGCCTAATGAATATAAATACAACCTTGCATTATGAATATATTAATTTATACAAATTTAAAGAAGTGATACTCAATCGTTTAACTATGGAAACATTCGTACATCTTCGTATATCATATATATACACATATTCCATTTTTAATTTCTTCATTTGAAATATCATTATGAAATAAAAATGAATTAAAAGATAATATCAATAATTAGGTATATAATAATGTATGTAAATACATTTTTTTTACAAATAGGCCCACTGTTTTATAACCGTTATAATTGTACACATTTACCGAGTTAAAAATCTCCGTCAGCATAGTTAGGTAGGCCTAGACAAAATCGGTTGTTTTTAAATGATGTATTTCTGATGCGTATCTTTAATTAATCTGCCTGTGATTTTTCACGGAGGCTTATTAGTGTCATATAATGTTCTTGCTGTAAATAAATGTAACGAAAAATAAGGTAAAAATAAAACATACACAACATTTCACAACAACAATATAATTTTAAGCCGACAAGCATCATCAGACAACTAAAAATTAAATGTACTGAAAAAACTTAATAACATGTTATGAGGTTATGCTGGAATAGCAAGGGAATTATCTGACATCGCATTATTACCTGAGAAGGACAATGAACTGATAGGTTGTGTAAGTACAATGGGTTCTAACAAAGGGGATGCATTATGATCCTTATCATTTAGGTTAGAAGCGTTTCAATTGAGAACAGATCTGTTTATTTATAAAATATCCAAACAATTTAATTTTATAATTTTTTTTTCAATATACAGGGAGTATCAGAGCGGGTGGCCGGCTTGTATAGCATTGAAACGAGTATACTTAGACATTTAGTTTAAACTGAAAACCCCCTATTTCGACCCCAAGGAATTCAGGAAACATATTTTCAACCCTATAAAATGCCCCAAAGGGTATTTTTGGGGGGTGGGGGTTGATTATTGGGAAATTTTCAAACGTAAAGGTAGGTCGTGTTGTACCTCATAAAGGTTTTGGTACACTGATCATTAAAAAAAAATATCATTTATCTTGCACCGTCAATACAGGGTGGTCCGAAACATCATAAAAACTTAACTTTACATATCCTTCTACATCTGACATATAAAATGTTTTTAACAGCTAAAATTTTTAAAGTACTTTCACAAAGATGTGACCTTTCAAACAATACCTAATTTTGGTGGTTTTCTCACATTTTTAGCAGGTTTCAAAAGTTACAACTTTTATAAGTTTAAAAAGACAATATCTCAAAATTTTCAAATTGCAATGTGGGTCATCTTACATATAAAATTGAAGCCCTTACAATTATCAACATTTTTCATATTTGAATTTTTTCACTTCTCTATTGGCTTAAAATTTACAGAAAAAATATTGTTTTTCTCTTTTTAAAATCCGGGTTTTAGTTGTCAACATTAAATAATAACAAAATTTCAGCTAACATAAAATAATACTGTAATAACATTTGTAACATGAACAAGAAATGTGAA
Organism: Philaenus spumarius; assembly: GCA_018207615.1. Taxonomy (NCBI): domain Eukaryota; kingdom Metazoa; phylum Arthropoda; class Insecta; order Hemiptera; family Aphrophoridae; genus Philaenus; species Philaenus spumarius. The sequence continues at coordinate 20,604 of JAGFPH010003875.1, read as the reverse complement.
AAAAATTAATAATACCACAGTAGCGATGGAATTAAAGCAAGCAGTTGATTTCTTTTCAACCCGTGTTGATTTGTGTATGGACGAAAACAAAATGAACGGCAATTTGAGCACCTGTAAGCTGTTTCATGGAATTAACCGGTGAGCAGTTATTTTTAAGCCTACTTATAACGTACACAAAAACTTAGTAATTCTAAGAAAAACTATATTTTTCTGTAAATGCCTTTTTGGGACATTTTAGAGGGTTGAAAACATTTTTCCTGAATTCCTTGGGGTCGAAATAGGGGGTTATCAGTTTTAACTAAATGTCTAAGTATTCTCGTTTCAATGCTATACAAGCCGGCCAACCGCTCTGATACACCTTAGACTTTAACTTTATCAATATTATTAAAGGTATAGAATTTATCTAATAAGGTATTAGTCAAATTTGAATCTGTTTTACCGGGCTTCCAAAAATATAAATGATACTTTAATTTTCTTTTAATAAATCTACCAGTTTGTCCTACATATTCACAATTACAGTAATTAATTTTGTAAACGCTACTATTATCCAAAAAGTAATTCTTATCTTTATTATTAAACTAGCTGGCCCGAACCGGCTTTGCACGGATAGACAAATCAATGTTAAAAAGTTAAATGTAGGCCTATATTAATAAAAAATATATTATATCAATAAATGTATTACACTATGTATTTCTTTTGGGGATTTTTAGTAACTTTGACCCCCTCCCTAAAACCTCCCATAAAATTTAGATTTTTTTTCAACTCTTTCTTAGCGAGCACCTAGGGCCCTAGAGGAAGCTACATACCAAATATCTTTCCAATCCGTTCTTTAGTTTTGAAAAAATCGTGATTTAGTAACTTTAACCCACCCCCCCCCCCAAACCCCTTTAAAATTTTGAATTTTTTTAAACCCTTTCTTAGCGAGCATCTATGACCCTAGAGGAAGCTACATACCAAATTTCATTCCAATCCGTTCGGTAGGTTTTGAGAAATCGTGATTTAGTAACTTTGACCCCCCCCCAAAACCCCCCTAAATTTTCGAATTTTCGGAAACCCTTTCTTAGTGCGCGTCTAGAGCCTATAAAGAGTATTAGTGCCAAATTTCATGTTTGTAGGCATCGTGGTTTTGGAGAAACAGTGATGAGTCAATGAGTCAATGGTATTTGGCTTTTATAAGTATAGATAAAAGCGTACTAAGATTATTATTACAATAAATATTATGAAAGTTGTACATCATTTGTATTACTTATTAAATATCCTACCTTATAATTAATATTGCCTACAAAATGTATTTTACAGTATTTATTTTTATTTTGACAGAACGGACGGTATAAATATCATACTACTAGCTGACCCGTACGGCGTTGCCCGTGGTGGTTGGTATTTTCAGTCTTTTTAACGTAATTGTATTCTTTTTAAGTGTTACGTCAGTGAGTGGTATTTGGCTTTTATATATATAGATCTTAAATAATAAAAGCACTATTGTCATAATAATAAAAGATCTGAAATTATTATTTGAGTAATTTTGATCCTCCAAAACCCCTCCTAAAATTTCGAAATTTTTCATACAATTTCTTAGTTGAGCACCTATACCCTAGAGGAAGCTACATACCAAATTTAATTCCAATCTATACGGTAGTTTTGAAGAAATCGTTTTTTAATAACTTTGATCCCCCCAAACCCCCCTAAAATTTCAAATTTTTTCAAACCATTTCTTAGTGAGCACCTATGGCCCTAGAGGAAGCTACATATCAAATTTCATTCCAAACAGTTCTGTTGTTTTTGAGAAATCGTTATGAGTGAGTCAGTAAGTTTTGGCTTTTATAATATCATACTATTAATAATTTTCTTTTCTTTTTTAATAAAATTCTACCCATCAATTCTTCTTTATAACCAGTATTAGGAGCTATTTGTTTAATTGCATTTAATTTAAGCTGAAAGTATTGTGGCAAATAGAGTATGGTAAAAAGTGTTCTATAATAATATGAAAAGCTGCATTTTTATGACTAATGGGGGTTTAGAATTGGCAGGTATAACAGTATCCTTGTAAGTGGGCTTTCTAGAAATGTTGAAACTATGAATATTATTTTAATGATTAAACCACATAAGTTAATGTTATCTGTACCAACTTCAAAAGTTGATTGGATAGATTAATTAGTACAATTTGTTCAATGAAGAAAAAATCTTGCTGCTTAGCACTCTCATCGAAAATACATCATCCAGATATCTAGGCTATACCAATTAACTGTTTTGATTATTGTGTTTTTTTTTTGAAATTGCTCTTATTTTATACATTACCTTATTATGGAATTTTGCAAAGTTTCCATAGTTTCCTTGTTTCCTTAGTTATAATTTTGTTGAAGCTCATATTATGTCACTGAAGATGGTGACTTTGCCATTGAAACGCGTTTGACTACTAATCAATCGTATATTTTTGTGAGACTAGAGTTTCGTGTTATTATTTTTAGAAATTTAAAATATTGTTTGTTCTATGTATATATTTACAACAATAATAGAAAAACTGCGACAAATTTAAATTTAATAAAATGATTTGTAAAGGTAACTGACAAAGTTTTAAAAGGCTTAGAACGTTTTATTTGTAGTAAATTGCTCTTTATAAAACGGATATCGTACCAAGATGTTGAGTATTTTCTGTCTTTGCTAAATTGGGATAATTTTTCGCAAGTGTGTAGGGAGGTTGGAATTGTCTCATTTGTTCGGAATTGGTTAGCAAAGTCTGGAAAGACTCCTTGGTATTAATCATTTTCTCTCCTTTGGTCCTATTGTATTCTAAATGTTAAGTTGGGAAATAAATACATATTTAAACTTACACCAAGCATTACAATAGTTTGTAAACCATTAACATTTTCCCTCAAGAAAATTAGTAACATAGTAAACGTTATGTAACAATATACCAATACAACTATAACTGTTTATGATCGTATAATCGCTGAACAAATCTGTAAAAAACATACAAGCAGTTAACTGAGAAAACTGCTATAATTACAGCGATGACTATTATTTCTCGTAAATCCTTTTAAATACTATACAATCTTTTCATATTTGGTCTTCCTATTTTATAAATGTAAAGTAAAACATTTATCATTATACTTAAACGTTATTTTATATTTTCAGCACTTATTTAGGTTGATCAAAGACAATAACACATGTTTATTAGGCAAAAAAGTATAAATAACTATATTGTTTATTTCATTAAAGTTAATTTTTCATTTATACATGTTTGTTAATTATTTAACTTAATGGTAACGTTTTATTCATTATTTAACTATTTATTGCACTCATGTTATTATTTCTAAAGGCAACAATTAATATTTGTATTAATAGAAAACTCTAAACTAAGCGCACCTTTACCACGAGTATCAAAGTTTAGAATATAATTAACACTATATAAATAAAGATTAAAATATCGTTCATAAAAAGTATGACTCTTGCAAATTTCATCTGTACACATATGACAATTATGTAGAGGTGACTGCTTTTTCGGTTCTCAAAAGGAGAGAACCATTTTATTATTTTAGGGAGAGTCAAACACAATGGTTACATTTGTCTACAGCTACAAAACATGTGTCTTGTACAATTTTGCAATAAATGGACTCTAAAAAATAAGTCCAATTTGTACCGGAAAAGGCAGCTACCAAATCTAGTTAGAAACAAAATAGTTTTCTAAATTAAATGTTTAAAGTACCGTCAAGAAAATGCTCAGTTGTATTGTCAGGAAACGGAAGGAATTTAGAGCACAGATGCAACCGAACACATATGCAATATTATCTTGGCGCTGATTGGATTTTGTCCAGATTCCCTGCGGCGTATAAATCTATAAAATATATAGGTCAAGTAGGAATCCTATAACAATAATAGAATAATATTATTAATAACATTATTATAATGTAGAATAAATACTTACATAAAACAATTATGTCTTATTGAATAAAACACACGTCTTGAATTTGTTTGTTTGTTTAAGTTAAGAGTACTATAAAATATATGTACCTTCTTACAACTCATGAAATACCCAAAGTATATAAATTAATAGTTTCACGAGAATAATGCGCGTCAGCATACAGTCTTAACAAAATTATACTTATAATAAAGTCAAAGTATGTTTATTTATTCCAGTACAGGTACTATGTTCATACTGAACGATCACATATTTTATTTATTTTTTTTTAAAAGGTAAAACTTTTACTGTAGTTAAATTAGACTCCCTTTATTTAGTTTTAAATTTCTACCTAAAGTGTGACTGACAACCTTTCAGTTTAGGTGTTAGCTTACCCGAATGGAAAACTAACAGTCCTCGCTTTGAAACCGGATAAAGATAATTATTTGTGATTACTTAATATTAAAATACTAAATGAAAATCAATCATAATCCCTCGGATTTATTAGATAAAAAATAAAAAATATGGCTGTTTTTCATTTATTTTAAAATTTCCATGATTTTATGTTAATAATTCAACTTAAATTCCAGAGATGTTTGGCTTTACTTATTATTATCACAGTTAAACTTATATGCAATCATTTTGTAATTTTGAGAGTTTTGACGCCAATAGTGGGTTATTCTTGTTTCATAACTGTATTTCATTTTATCAAATAGAAAGTTTGATTAAAACAAAATAAAATTTGGTGTATAAAAAGAAAATACTGCAGCTTAACAAAGTAATAAATAAAACTGACTAATAGTTTTACTATTCCTTATTTATGCGCAGGTTGATCATTTTATATTTGACACTATTTTAATCTCATAAACTTAACAAACACTTTGTTTCTCTATTGGTATCTCATAAAATATCGTTTAACAATTTATAAAAGGAAGAAATTATTAACCTTGTCATGTTTTTGAAATATCTGTTACGGAAAACTTATAAAGAGAAATTTTCACTCTCAAAATCATAGTTAATGTTAGTTCGTATGAACAGGTTTGATTAAGATTTACAAAACATACACATCCCAATTGTATTATAACTTCTAAATTTATTATGACATGCTTAGTAAAAAAATTATGAAACATATAAAGTATGTACATCAATACGTGAAACATTAAAAGGCGCACAAGGTTTATTATATTAGTTAGGGCTAAATTCAACCGTTCCAAGTTCATTTGAACAATAATAGTTTTTCATCATTTCTTAAAACTGCAATTACATGATTAAATTCATATTTTTTGATATTATAAAATAGTAAGTGAGGTGGTGCATATAGAAACGTTAACATTTGCTTTAAAAAGTAGTTTATAAAATTAATTATGTCACTATACGAAAGGGAAAAAGATATCAACAATAATTAATAGGGCTTAATTGAAGGGGTCGAGGAACAGTAGTGCCAACCATCATATTGGATGTGTTGAGAAATACTATTTTAAAGTTTGTCTAAATCCATTATGTATGTCTTTTCAGAAAACAAATGACTTGTTCTACAATTTCAAGATTAGTTATTTGTGATTTGGTATTTACTTAAATAAACCATAAAAGATAAATATAAACGCCTATTTAAAATAAAAATTGCACAAAAATAAAAATGATGGTTGGCACTATTTTTCCGTGACCCCTTCCATTATGTAAATTTTATATTACTACAGATCTAGTATTCAAAATCATAAATATTTTCAAACTGGTAAGAGAAATTGGAAATTGTTTTCTAAAAAATATCTTTGAAGGTTTAACACATTTAATTAAATATAATTACAATACAACAGTTTTACTTGGCTATTAAGCATGTGTACAATGTAATTAGCAACAGTCCATTTGTTTGTTTGAGGGACGTTAAAATTTAACATTTAAAATCAATTACATTGGAATCATATATTCCTCTAATGATAAGTAGGTGTTTTGTTTCAGGAAATCAGATATACACAGTTTAAATTTCTTTTCTGTCGAAGATTGTATAGAATCTGGCAGCTTTTTAATTAAATAGCTCGATTTGTTGATAACTGTGGCTTTCGTGTGATATCGTAAGCCTGTTAAGATGTGTAAAAAATCGTATTTTTGTCTCTTGTCATAGTGCTTATTTCTAGTGTCATAACTATGTCTTGAGCTTAACAAACTGTGAAATATTCTGCTTAACACAGATCAAATTTGAATAATAAATGTATAAAGAGGGAGATGTCAAAATCTAAGGGAAATTTATTGTTTAAAGGACATAAGAGCCATTAAGACCATAAAATAAAATGTAATCCTAAAATATTTTACCTATGAAAATTAACCCAAAATAACATTAATTTTTAACGAGAATTTTAATTTAACCCTACGAGGGCAACACAAACTAAGCAGCTTTGGAAAACAACATGGGGTGGAGCATCACCCCATCTTTAAGAAAATCTCTATTTTATACTTAATATACTGTTTTTGCTCTTTTCTCATTATTAGACACTGTATATTTAATAATAGCCTATATTATTATTAATATTAATGAAAAACCATAAGTATGTACCTTCCAAAATAATTAATTTCAGTAAAAATCGCACATAGTAGCACGTTTATAATAAGTGAAATAAAATATTTTTTGTGTTATGGGTATATAAATAACCATCCAATTTGTTAAAATAACAATATATCGTACATATTAGCATAATTTTATTACAGTCTTGGAACAGCTTATTATATACCTTATAATATAATTTTTAATTGGATTAATTTGACAGTGTACATTTTTGAGGATTTTAGTAGTTATAATTATTATAACCGAAAAATGAAAAGGAAAACTTAGTAAAATAGGTAAAATTTAATTAAAATACAAAATAAACAATAAAAATTGAATTTAAAAAAATGCTAAACAATAAATCTGAATTTTTCAAATTAAAAGTAGGCAATTTATATACAGTTGTCACAAATTCCTTTGCGGTGGTCATTGCATGTTGGGTTTGCATTTAGCAAAAACAGTTTCCACTTTTCTGTCTCTTTGACGGTGGCACAGGTAACATCTTGCTGCTTTGCTAAATTTGCAGGGGTAGAGTGTCCAGTGGTACTAGGGGATCTTCAATTTCTAAAAGCATTTTTCGGTTGGCCCTCAGCTCCCTAGGCAGCTGTGATTCTAATCGCTTCTCCATTTGTGGTCTGGCTAGTTGAAATCCAAACTCTTTGAGGAATTGTCTTCTTACTATATTATCCAAAGGTGCAACGTTCTTAAATAGTACCATAGCATTCACTCCAGCTTGATCTAAAATACCATAGAACATTCTTAGTGGCCAACGTTGTGTTGCTCTTGACACAGAATAGGTATGAACCATTTTGTCAAACGTGCCTACTCCTCCCTTTGTGCTGTTACATGACTCTATAACTTCAGGCTTTTGGGACTGCTCGTTGACTTCCGGTTGACTGTGCATCGTGGAAATTAGTAGTACACATTTGTTTTTCTTAGGAGTGAATGAAACTACATGGTCTTGTCTGAAAAGCCGAATTGGGACGTCAAAACAGGTTTTTGCTTATTAGCCAAAAATGACTTGGGTATTTCAGGTTTATTACGCTTCAAAGTTCTTACCAAAGTTAAATTATGGTCTTTTAACATTTGTTGAGCTAGATGAATAGACATAAACCAATTGTCACATGTGATATTGCGACCTGAACCATGAATAGTATCTGTTACTTTGTTTACATAATAACTGGCAGAAGTTTTGCCCGGTTCCTTGCCAATAAAAGGTGTAGCATCAATCATATAATAAGTACGAGAGTGACACATTGTTACAACTTTTATACCATATTTATCTGGCTTATTAGCTAAATAAACTTTGAATGGGCATCTGCCACGAAATGAAAGTAATTGTTCATCTATCGTGACATAAGTGTGTGGCACATAGGAAGATTTACATTTATCAATTAACTTTGTCCAAAGTTCCCTAATGGGAGCAAATTTGTCTTCTGGGTTCCTGTTATCTTTATCATCAAACCGGAGAAAAGTCATAAGGAACCTAAACCTGTTCATACTCATTACACATGTATAAAATGGCGATCCATAAGGAGACCACATTTCCTCGGCACGAACGAAGATGGTTATCTGCCTGAAAACCAGATGTATATAATAAACCAATTAGGCCTAATATTTCAGTTGAATCAGTGCCATGTATATATCTTTTAGGAGTATTATAATTATCTTTACGTTTTGAAATTTCTTTGTTTGTGAAATTCACAATTGCATCAATTCCAGACAACTCTATCAAGGTAAGGAAAGCATCCTTCTCATTTGTTTTATTGAGGAAGCTAATTCAATTTAATTAGTTTAAATTTAAACTTAAATAAAAACATTGTTTTGTTTATATATAACTGTTTTTCGTTATGTTTGTAAATATTTTTTTAGAGTGAATATGCATTTTTTTCTATATGCTGGTGACTTGGATACCACAGAATGGATTTTATGCTGGTACATGTTCGAAAATTTTCTGTAATTTGGATTCTTTTTCTTTCTTTCTCTCTTACTTTAGATCAAATATAGTTTTGATTTAAATGTAGGAGTGATTGTATGTTGTGAGATATTATTTTATTTAGGTTTTGTGAAAGCAATAATCAGTTATTTGGAATTAAACACATGATGGAGAAAAGTTATTCGAACAGAGTCATATTCAAGTAATTGTAGAATAAATCTAAAACTAATTTGATAAACTTCTCTTAGTCATTATTTGATATTGATGACTAGTTCCTCTTTATAGTATGAACTAAACGTTAAAAGAATTTATTGATTATTTACATAAAATAATGTTACAATGAAATCTATTTTAAACATAAATATATTTATTTGATATTAAATATATATTGTTTATTATTCACAAAAGTATAGAATTCGATTAATATATACTATATACATAATATATCAAACAAACGAAAAGCTAGTACAAATTCTGTATTTAACATCATATTTAAGAACTTATATCTGAACGCAGAAAAAAAAAATTAAATTTATAAAATGCATTTTTACTTTAGCTTATTTACTATGTTAAACTTTTAAAGGGAAATTCGCCATCTTTAACATAGTAAAAGTCTAGTGATTATTAGGAATTGTGTTAAAGGATATTGCTTTTCTGGTCTATAATTTAACATCACTTCTTAAACAAGTTGGAGAAACACTTCAGGTAATCAATAACAGTTGTAAAGTTTATATCTGGATAGCTATAAAAATCATCATAAAATACAAAATATCTTTATTTTAAATTTGTTTTTATATATACAGCACATCACTTTGCTGTGTAATAGAATGACCTACTATTTATTTGGTTTATATGTGTGCAGTAAGGAATTAGTATTTTAATTATAGGCTATTCAGTTTCAAAACAAATTAGTACCTAATTACAAAAGACAGATGATAACATAAAAGTACTAAATAAGTAAAGTAAATTGAATATTTTAAAGAAATGTATTTCCATGAAATACCATCAGCGTGACTTACCTTAATTATAACTATATTATCTTTAATACACAAAGGATTTGAATTTATGGAAGGACCAAGTTTGTTTTGTTGCATAACTAATTTAAAAGTTAGCTTTGTAAGACAGCTGTTATATTTGATTAGGTTACTATAGTGTTTATTAAAGTTTAAAAACACTCAATTTAAAACAAAATACTTTTATTTAATGTTTTTGAACTTTTAAACACTAATTTTATCTTGGAGTTATGTACATTTTTTTCTATAAATGTCTTTACTTTCATACTTGTTCGACGAGGTAGGTTGTTCATAAAGACGAGAAGGGAGCTTAGAGTTAACATTGTACTACTAAAATATTGTTCTTTACTTGGGTTTTAAAAATATAGTCTAATAATAAATTAATTGATCATATGTTTATAATTGGTTGCTCGGACATTTTCTAGCATTTGTGTGTTGATAAAATAATACAAAACATTTTGAAAATAAAAACGAACTTTTGTTTTCAAGTAAAGAAAATCTGTAGGCATAGATAAATAAATATAAAACTAGGCATATAAAAAGTATAACGTAATAAACGGTATCAGTTAACTGACACAAACTTTCTCCCGACTTACTGTAGTCAAAATAATATTGTTTTTAATCATTTTATTTTTTACTACTTTTTAGAACAAAACAAAAAAATAATATTCTACCTACGTCAATCGTATAAAAAAATTATTGTCCCAGGCGGGATTCGATCGCGCGACCTTTGAATTACTGGCCGTGCTTGCTACCGTGGTGCTACCCCGTGCGGCCGCCGCCGCGATGCTAGATTGATAACACAAACTTGTTTATTTTTAAACATTTCCCCATAATTATAAAACGCCGAAGTTTTGGTAAAAGCGGGTGGTGTCATTTTGTTTGGCATCTTAAGCACTATAAATACTGAAAATTTGATCAAAACCCTTTTTGAGAAATTTGCATTTTTGTCGTTTTTTATGGGGTTTTAGGGGTAAATTACCCTTAAAAATTAAAAATTCCAAAAAATGAAAAAACGCCTGGAGATATTAGGGTTTAGTTCCTACATACCAAATTTCATAAAAATCGGACCAATAGTGTCCTATCTGGTCGTGTATACATACAGACAGACTGTCAGACAGACACCACTCTAAAAACACTTTTTTGGGTTCAGGGAGCACCAAAACAAAAAATTCCACTAAAATTATGTTTGGGTTCAGGGAGCACAAACACAGATAATTGCACTAAACAATTTTTTTGGGTTCGGGAGCACCAAAACAGATAATTCAACTGAAAATTAAAATTCGAACATTTTTACGAAAACAATACTTTCTCCATATACTACGTATAGGGTGGAGAAATTAAAAATATAACTAAAAATAAGAATAAGGAGAAACCAAGAACTAAGATACTACATTTAAGACATCAAATAAAACTTGACCAATAAACTTAAGTTATAAACTTTATGTTTTTATTTACATATAAATGTGTTAACTTTACTTTTTTAACTTGATGACGATAGTTTGTTAAATTTATAATCTTGAAATTTTTTATAATATTTCCTTCATACACAAAACATGTTAAATCTGTTTTAAAAATTTGGTTCGTTTTACATATGTTATATAATTATACAGAGGTGCTGAAAAGTCCAGAGACACCCCTGTAAATGTTTAATGAATGGGTAGAGAACATACAAATTAATAAAACGTTTATAAGGCATACAATTAAAAATTTATGTAGGGGGCAACTTTGACCTCATATTCAAGATTGATTTTTTAAGGTCCTCAAATTTGTTTAATAAAGACCCCGATCGTGTGAACCCTCATTTTAAAGTATTGATACAAAAATGATCACCATTTTCAGTAGAGTTAAGATATAGTTAGTTAAAGCTAGTTAGTTAACTAGGGTTGAACTTATAGTTTAGTTTGTTAGTTTTCTTTAACCAATACCTTTAAAATGAGGGGTCACAAGATAGGGGTCTACATTTGAAAAACTTTAGCAACTCACAAAATTTCCAATCTTGGATTTGGGGGCAGAGTTGATCCACACATTAAAAAGTATATTTTGATGCCTCATAAACATTTTATAAATTTTGCTTTTTCCCACTCACTCACTAAAGAGTTACAGGGGTGTCTCCAGCCTTTTTAGTACCCTGGTATAAATATAGAGTTGAGTTTATTATTTATATTTAGAAACACATGAAGTGTAATAGCTATTTACGTTACTAGTGTAGTAAGAGCGTTTTTACATCACGCAGGTGAATGTTGTGCAACGAGCGAAGCGAGTTGCATAATTCACCTAAGTGATGTAAACACGCTCTTGCGTAACGTGTAACGTACAAGATTTTACCTGACCCGACAATATACAGGGGGTTACGTACATAGTTAGTTAGCATAGTTCGGAGCATAGAATAGAACGACCAAAGGCTAGATGGTTTGTACTTTTTAGATAAACTGTTGAAATAGGCAAGAATTACCTTTCCTTAGTTACGTGTGTTGTTCCTCTATTGCCACACCACTCTTCATATTTATATAACTCTGCTTCGTATCTTTCTTTTGATTTTGTTGGTAATAATCCATTAATAACTGTAGTTGCTTCATTTTCTATATCTGAAGGCAAACTATCCATTTCACTCATCTTCTAACAGTAACGTTCTTTTACAAACAAAAGCTAGGTTAGGAAAACACTTTAAAGCATAACAATAACATTCAAGCGCACAGCTGATTTCTTGCGTTGAACGTCGTTGGCTCCATAGAGGTATATTTTATTAAGTTGAGCACTCAATGTTATTTGAATGGGTTTCATTACTTCACCGAGTGAGTTTTTGAAACTTTACTTCACCGAGTGAAGTAAAGAAGTTGTATACATCACGCTTGTGATAGGGAAGTTTAACATGGCGGGTTGGGTAAAATAATATATTTGTAACAGAGGTGACTCAGTATTATAAACCGGCGCTATAAAAAAAAACAGTCTAATAGTTCCATGTTAGAGCTAAATGCATACGAACATGTTTTCTCACTTGACGTGCAAAGTATAAAGACTGGTAGTTTCTATTTGTCTATGCTCTCCTACTTTGCCCGAACATGTGTGAGGTTTTCATATCATAGCCTACATATGCTGGATTTTTGTATACAGTTGAAACAATTTTTCTTGTATTACTAGTTTTATAATATGATGGGGTAAAAAAGTAGGGTATGACTAAAACATTTACATAGTATGAAAATAATCTAACTTTATATTTTTTTTGAGATTCATGGATGGTGTGTAACATTATTTAGATAAAAATGTCCACTAAAGAATAAAAGGTCGTTACCTGTGTTAGTATTTAGGTAGTAAAATTATTGAAGACATTGCTTGACGAATTTGTGTTTTAATGTATTTCTATTCGTTTCGAAATTTGTAATGGTATTTTATGTATATATAATTTTATGCAAAATTTATTTTTAAATATCTTAAAAACATTACTATAACAGTGTCATTTTTATTATTGGAATTAAAAAATCAATTGTTAATATTAAGAGATGATTTTTTTGTAATTTCTATTGTTTGTTACATTAATTCAAGTGAAAACTTATTTAAAAGTAATATTTATAAAAGGTTTTTTTAGGAACACTTCATTTGATGGTGTAGAAAAACAAGGCTGAGAATTTGAGATTCTTCCTTCAAAATTTAATTGAATATAGTGGTTAAAATTAGAACTCCTTTGTGTTATCTATCAGAACCATTAAACTACACTTCATCAAGTTTTGATGTTACTTGCAGTTAATATTAAGAAAGATCTATATTATTATATGATGCAATTTCAATAATAATGAAATAAATTTCATAAATATCAGATTTATTACTGTTTAGCAATCTAAACCCAGCATCTGTTTATATTTTTTATGTTTAACCCAGCATTATTCAGAAAACCCACTTCCACAATACAGTTAGAAGAGGAATCTATAACACTCTAACCCTCTCCCCCTGAAGCACATCAAGCACATTTCCGTATGCTTTTAATGATAAAACTGTAAGTTAATAATTTCACTTGAACTAAATCAAATCAAACAAATTGTAGTCAACATAGAAGCGCTACCTCAGTACAAATCTCTTATAAGGGGGATACAAAACAATACAACTATAAATAATTTGAAATTTATTACCTTCAGTTGTCCTTTTCCAGTCGCTATCACTTAGGCCTACTGCAGTTTCAGCCTCACATGGGCTATTTTTAAAGTTCTCTCTTTCAGTCTATACTATCACATAACACAAAACACAATTATTACACTTTAAAATGTTAAAATGATAATGAGTATTTTATATGTGACATATTTCTTGTACCATATTTTAATCATGAAATATGGTAAAAGAAACTCAAAATTTGCAAATTATCTACAATTTACGCAATTTACAGGACATGATGTATACAATAATGATGTCTATACTAATAACAATACAAAAAAGTATTACACGCGTACACTATAAGTTGTACTATAATAACAAATTGTTTTGAATAAGGCAGATCATTTAAACAAACCACAACGACCCTAAAACCAAAAACAAATTCTAATTACCCTTCTATATAACTGACACCAACTTCATAGTTAACCGAAACTTCTTAACTTTTATAATTCAAATCATATTATTAGTAATTGTTATCGTTCTTAATATCTTCGATATGTTTTAGTGAAGTTCTTTACAATAATACACAATATTAAATACAAATACTTTTAGTACAACCAACACCACAACTAAATTCTTTGGTTGTTTAAAATAAATAACTAACTTAAATAGTGCCTTATTTTAATCCCGTTATTCTTATTTCCTTTTGAAGATTTTGTTTTTATAATATTAATATTGCAAGATATTTGTATTTAACTTCCTAACCATGCATATATGTATGCCTAAATCCTGTCCTATTTAAACCAGTTGTACTACTGTACTTTGATGACTGACGGCAAAATTTATATTATAAAAAGCGATACAAACTATAAATTGTAAAATTGAATTAATTTTGGCAATAGTTGTTTACCTTATTTATTTATAATGTAGGAACTGTTTTAATTTTATGTAAATTCTAATTTTTTTCCCGTCAATCTCTAAAATAATAAAAACACTTCCGTGATCTATAACTGTTATTTTAATTTAGTTTAATCAATTAAATTTGATAAAAGTCGAAACGAATAAAATTACTCAATTAATTGGAAAGTTTATAAGAGCCTTTACAGACAACTTTATAAGAGGAATTTTGTTAGGAAAGTTAAGTTATTTGTGTAATTTGTAAATTGAGGCGACCAGTTGTAAACAGCTCCTTGTCCATAAAAATTCAATTGTTAGTTATTGGCACCACAGTCTTCCTCTAATTCTCTTCTTTTAAATTATTATTGTTTTACAGGTCCAAAATATCAAAATTTATACGAAAATAATGTTTAAAATGTGGAGGTTTTGCATATACAGTTCCAAAATTGCCTTTGTCCACTAGTCTGAAACCAATTTGTCCAACCACAGTTTACGAAAATTACAGAACCAAATAAATAACACCTTGTCCTACTACCCTCAGCTTACAAGTGATTGAGTTACAAAATGACTCTTGTCCTTTCTGAGCATACTGACAAAACAGACAGATTTAATATTACACTTCCGTTATATTTGTGAGTTTTTCTTCAATATTATTTTACTTTTTACGTTGACACAACCTTTTTTATACCTAGTAATGTAAACAATAATATTATCCAACGTTTACATGTTGAGTAATGTTGTGGCCAAGTTTCCCTGCTTTCATTCTTCACTGTTGGTTATTTTGTGACCAATGGATTACTTAGGGTACGTTTTGTAAATAAATTAATACGGGCTTAATATTTTTAAATATCTAGGGAATTTGGATGGTAATGTAAAATCAATTTCGCAAGTTTTTAAAGTAAATATACTTATTTTATTAGTACATAGTGGTATTATGTTATTTTTTTTATTTACAATTAATATGTAACTTACATTTAAATACAAATATTTGATGTTTGTAAGTAATAAAACAATTTCAATTTTACTGATTGTTGAATATTACAGTTCCAAACGTAATCTTGTCCACATAAAGATGACCGCCTACAGGTCCAAAACGAATCTTGTCCTTATTATAGTTCCAAATCAACCCTTGTCCGAATTAATTAAAATAATTAATTTAGAAAAAACTATTAAGCTGTTGGTATAAAACTTTTGCACAATATTACTATTGTTGTAATAGTCCATTGTGCCAAAAATAATACATCTTATAGCCTTTTTGTTATATAAAATAGATTTTCTTGCTTTACCAATATTTTCATGATGAGGTAAAGGATCCGTTTGTAATTGGACGACACAATTGGAGTCATTTATTAGAACTTAGTTTGGAGATGGGAATTGTAACGTCCATCAACAACTCCTATCATTTAACCTTTACCGACAATTCCAAACAGTTATCCTTTTCTCCGCCAGATGTCGACTCCGTACGGTATCTGTAGTCATACATAACTGAACCTTGTAATCCGACAACGATCAGCTGTTCTTTATCTCGTCAAGTAAATTTCGCTTTGTCATAAGATTGTTCTAGAAAGCGTCGGCCATTAGACCGTTACTTTCAGACGCTGTTGAGTGTTCGTAATGTTGCCGAACTTTAAATAATTTGATCGGGGTAACGTGTGTCGCTGAAGAACATGAATTACTAAACCTTTCGTTTTCGCATACCAGGTACAATATTTCAGCTTTACCTTAATAATTATAAAATATTACTTGTAAAACTTAATTAGGTTATTTCCACTTTTGCTTCATGTACAACTTCCTAACTCATTTTGTTCAATTTATTAGAGAAACCTATATATTTCTTTTACAACAGCCTAAACTTAAATGTAATTCTTACAGCCTAAATTTTAAACGTAAATCTTACAGCCTACAAAAAACTATAAAGCCGATATCATTTTTGTTATTGTTAAAGCCTAAAAAAAAAATATATTTCCACAAGCAAGCCTAAAGTGTTATGCATTAATTAACTATAACTGTGTAGTATGTCTACAGTGTAACAGATATTGAAAACTTTTAATAAGCTATAAGCAGAATATATGGCTGATATGTAACTAAACGTTAACATTTCTTTTATGTTACCATGTGGCTTACCTAACATGTACAGACAGTGTTATGCAACATTACGCATGTTATATTAACAATCACCATCTATGTAGCAATTTGCTATTTATGCTACAAAATTTAATAAAAACAGTCAACTCAAAGAACTATCATTTTATGCTTATTTAAATAACTGCAAGTTTTCTAAAAAGGAAATTGTTATCTGTGTTATACAGTTAAACTGGTCCAAGTGCAGGCGATGTTTAATGCAATGAGATAACCTGCTACTACTACTATTAGAAAAGGCCTACCTTGCAACTGAAAAATGGAATACATAATCAAAATATTTTCTACTGAGTTTTAATTAGAGACAGAAGTTAATTTAAAAATGAGAACTATCTGCATTTGTTCTTTTGTTATGTTAAGTGTTAAATAGGCTGTATTTTTGAAAATAATTTTTGCACATGTGTACTATTTAGGATATGTTAGTATTAAATAAATTGGGAGGAGCAAGCTAGCACATTTCGGACCTTAGCCCTAAGGGCTGCATATTAGAAATTTCACACCTTTTTTTATATATAGAGAGACGTCTCATAATTAATTTTGTCTATTTATTCAATTATTTATAATTACCTTTTAGAGTTGGCCAACGACATATATATATATTTATTCTTAAAACAAATCCATGGTATTTCATGTTAAAACTTTGTAACTTGTTAATCTTTTTCTGTATAAATTCTGTAATTATTATTAAAAGGGAGGGTTTTTAGATTTTCATTTTTGGGGAGGGCTTTTAAATTCAATTTAATAAAATATAAATGTTTTCTTTTTAAAATCTCAAACTTTTTTGTATTAAGGGCATGTTAATAATTTCAATTTTTGTATTAAGGGCATGTAAACTTTTATTTTGGTTAATAAAACCAGAAAAATTATATCTATTTCTATGGTTTATTGGGCTAACCTCTAGGTATCCTGTGCATTGTAAGAGATAAGCTGAAATATTCCTACTTTTGGTGATATTTAAATTCTAAGGTAAGTTTTGAACAGTACCAATCTATGTGGCCCAGTATTGCTTCCGTTCCTTTAATTATTCTTTTTGTAAGATTGGTACAGAATTGATGCATTTGTTTAGACAGGTTATTGCAAATGTGGTCTCGCTCATTCCTATATTAGAATTTTAGAAAGTTTCTTTCGATTTATAAATTTTCCATTTCAAATGAAAATTTAGTGGACATATTTTTTAAACCGTTTTGTTACAATAGATTTCAATATCTGTATAGCATGAGTATTCGTCTCTAAATAATCTCCTGAATACAATATATATTTGTTTTATGCTTTCAACACTATGATACCCAGATAAGAAAATAAAACTATTATTTTTGCATGACATGAGATCGCAGACCGTAGTAAGAATAATTGGTTTTATAAAAATTTTCTTTTGAGTCTTTCCTTTATTTGTTTTGATTGCCTACATTATTTTTGTAAGGTCTGAGCTTAATCTATAAATATAAAAGGCAAAGCCCTCACTCACTCATCATCACTAATTCTCCCACTTCCCATGAAACTAGAGAGATGAAATTTGGCATGTGTATACTTTGTGATGCAAATAGGAAAACTAAAGCAATTTCATTTTGATATTCAAATTTTTAGGGGTAGTTTTGGGGGTTTAGGGGTAGTTTTGACTGATCACAGTTTCTCAAAAACCATACCACCTAGGAACTTTAAATTTGGTACAAATATTGCTCATAGACACTAGAGGCACACGAAGAACAGATTTAAAAATATTTGACCTGTAAGGGTTGTAACAACCCCTAAATCAATAAATATTGTTTGTTATATATCTCAAAAACCTTACCTCCTAGGAACGTGAAATTCGGTAAACATGTTGTTCATAGGCACTAGAGAGGCACAATAACAACGGATTTTAAAATATTTGGCCTGTAAGGGTTGAAAATACCCCTAAAACAATAAATATTGTTTGTTATATATGTCAAAAGTCCTACCTCCTAAGAATGTGAAATTTGGTACACATATTGCTCATAGGTACTAGAGGTACACTAAGAACGGATTTTAAAATATTTGGCCTGTAAGGGTTGAAACAACCCCTAAAATAATAAATATTGTTTGTTATATATCTCAAAAACCTTACCTGCTAGGAATGTGAAATTTTGTACATGTATTTGCCACAGGAGCAAGAGGCGAACTAAAAAAGGATTTTAAAATAATTGGCCTGTAAGGGTTGAAACAACCCCTAAAACAATAAATATTGTTTGTTATATATCTCAAAAGTCCTACCTCCTAAGAATGTGAAATTTGGTACACATATTGCTCATAGGTACTAGAGGTACACTAACAACGGATTTTAAAATATTTGGCCTGTAAGGGTTGAAACAACCCCTAAAATAATAAATATTGTTTGTTATATATCTCAAAAACCTTACCTGCTAGGAATGTGAAATTTGGTACATGTATTTGCCACAGGAGCAAGAGGAGAACTAAAAAAGGATTTTTAAATAATTGGCCTGTAAGGGTTGAAACAACCCCTAAAACAATAACCTTTTTTTGTTATATATCTCAAAAGTCCTACCTCCTAGGGACGTGAAATTTGGGACGCATAGGAGCTATAGGCGCACTAAGAAAAAATGTTATAATATTTGAAATTTAAGGGTTGAAACATCCCCTAAAAAGTATTTTTTGTTATAATTTCCTTAAAGCTAGAAAACTAAAAAAATTTACATTTATTTCTTACACGTTACATGTAAAATGTAAACCTGTTTTAAATTTTGTGACTTTCTGCTAAAGGGAGAAAATGTAATAACAACCCCTAAAACTATAAATATTAATTGAATACCGCCTAGGAACGTGAAATTTGGTATGCATATTGCTCATAGGAGCTAGAGGCGAACTAAGAAAGAATTTTAAAAAACTTTTCCTTTAAGGGTTGAAACAACCCCTAAAACAATAAATATTGTTTGTTATACTTTCCTTAAAGCTAGAAGGCTGAAACTTTTTACATTTATTTCTTACAAGATACATATAAAAAATAAACCAGTTATACATTTTGTTACCTTCTGCTAAGTGAAAATGTAGTAAAAACCCCTAAAATTATAAATATTATTTAAATACCGCCTAGGAACGTGAAATTTATACACATATTGCTCATAGCTGCTAAAGGCGCACTAAGAACGGATTTTAAAATATTTATATTTTTAAGGGTTG
>JAGFPH010003874.1:116892-135892 GCA_018207615.1 Philaenus spumarius | reverse complement strand
AGCTGTTTATTCAAGTGAGATTACTTAAAACAGCTGTTTATTCAAGTAAGATTATTTAAGACTGCTGTTTATTTAAGTTAGATTACTTAAGATAAAACACAAGTGACATATACTCCAAAAAATTTAGAACATCTCGAGAAAAATTCTTTTAATTTGACATATCGATCGACAAATAGGCCAAGAAATAAAAGTATGGCTGAGCAAAAAAATCCTTAGGGAATTAAGAAGTAAGATTTTTAACAAAGAGTTTACTTTTGGAGTTTAATTATTATTTGGACTATAATACCGCAGTCTACGAAACAAGCAAAAACTCTGGCACGCGTCAGGATCCAGGTCACCGCTACTCCCACCACTCTACTACAATCCACGTGTATCTGCCCTGGTCAATCGTAATTTCCGTGATAACATCAGAGTATAGAATAATCTGTTTGCATTTGTTACGACGCGAGTGTCAGCAGGGGTTAGTGAGCGAAGCGAGCAGGGGCGGAACCCCCTAGTTATAATAATATAAGGCCTAGACACGGGTGAAACGAAATGAAAAGAAATGTCGCCTTAATAGTAAAAACTAAATACCTATGTAATTATAGTAATGAAGTGATAGCTACGTTAAGTTATTTCCCTCACAACGAGCTAAGCGAGCACGGTTGTAGGCCTGTGAACGCAGAAGTGAAAATAGCGACAGTTTGTGTCTATAAGAGAATGTTACTTCCTAACTGTACTGCGGCTTAAACTCAATGGTTCAATAAACGTAATTGATTGTATTGATTAGGGCAGCTTTTTTAATCAAGGTTTAAACTCAAGATTTAGGTTGTTTTTATCTGTAGTTTAAACCAAAATTTAATTTATCTGAATTTAAACTGCCGACATACTTTACACCTGAGATTAGAATTATACTCGAGCAATAAGGCTAACTTCCCCAGGACACTCTCCCGTAACGTAGGTCAAACTTCTATCTATATATATAAAAGCGAAATACCACTCACTCACTCACTCACTCACTGACTCACTCATCACGATTTCTCTAAAACTACCGAACGGATTGGAATGAAATTAGGAATGTAGCTTCCTCTAGGGCCATAAGTGTTCACTAAAAAAGGGTTTAAAAAATTTTAAATTTTAGGGGGGTTTGGGGGGTAAAAATTACTAAATCACGATTTCTCCAAAATTACCGAACAGATTGGAATGAAATTTGGTATGTAGCTTCCTCTAGGGCCATAGGCGCTCGCTAAGAAAGGGTTTAAAAAAATTCGAAATAGTACTGGGGGGTTTGGGGGGATCAAAGTTATTAAATCACGATTTCTTCAAAACTATCGAACGGATTGGAATGAAATTTGGTATGTAGCTTCCTCTAGGGCCATAGGTGCTCACTAAGAAAGGGTATGAAAAATTTCGAAATTTTGGGGGGGGGTTTGGGGGATCAAAGTTGTTAAATCGCGATTTCTTCAAAACTACCGAATGGATTGGAATGAAATTTGGAATGTAGCTTCCTCTAGGGCCATTTAAAAATTTCGAAATTTTAGGAGGGGGTTGGGGGATTAAAGTTACGAAAATCATAATTTCAGATCTTTTATTATTATGACAATAGTGCTTTTATTATTTAAGATCTATATATATAAAAGCCAAATACCACTCACTGACTGAACACTTAAAAAGAATACAATTACGTTAAAATCACTGAAAATACCAACCACCACGGGCAACGCCGTACGGGTCAGCTAGTGATATATAAAGCTAGATGTATAACTTGTTTACCGAAATGTACATCGGTAAACTGTAGTAACATGCAATACATTTTACCAGTTTATTTGTGCTGTGTTATTTACCGAACTTGTGGTGTGTACAATTGCTTTAAAATCACCATAGTCAGTGGCGTAACTGAACCATTCGAAACCCCTGGCAAATGAATCGGCTGGGGCCCTCTACCACCCAATATATAGAAGCTCAACCAACGTTAAACTGTTTTTATTTTATAATAAATCCCTACGTAACGTAGGCACATACAAGCAATACAACGCTGTTATAATCAGTTGATTTTCTAGTAACTTTTAATCTAAAGAGCGTACCGGACTGAAATCACAGTTTTTGTTTTAGTAGGCATACAAAATGTTTGTTATTAAAATTCCTTTTCGGGCTTTCTGTTCAGCATAAGGCCGCATCCAGGAGGGGGGGGGGCTCAGGACAAGACCGGGATTTTGAATTTAAACCCTTTTAACACGTTCACTGCTAAGGACGCATATGAGAAACGGCCGACACAGCCCCATATTAAGAGTATTTTTAATACAAAATGCATTGCGTGCTTCGTACGCCAACCCCCGTATTGGGACTGTTTTCAATACACAGTGCCTTACAGCCCATGCTTGAACTCTTGTAAAAAATGAAGTAAGTATAATTATGTAAACGGCAAATAACATTTAAAACATATTTTAGTACTAATCGCTTTAAAGAAAAATGCCTAACTATAATTAATTAATAATATACATATTTTCCTTTTCATGGCCCCCCTCTGCCCATGTAAAAGTAGCGAGGATTTATTACCTAACTGATACGCTCTAAAGCTGACTGGGTGATATCTTTTCCAACAAATGAATTGAAATTTTGATACATTTTTGAAGTGATTACTTCTATTGGCCCGTTGATCACTTTCGCTTGACTATGTTTCTGAAATTCGCGTCACGCAACTTTTTGCGTAGACACAAGTCAGAGCGTGAAGAGGGAGTTTATTGTACATCGGTGAGAGTTTTAACGGTTTTTAGTTGGTAGTTTGAATACTTTTAGTGTAATTTGATATTTGTATAATTAATTAACAGTTAATTTGAATAAGTACAAAATATAACTTTTTTATCATTGTCCAATCACTGTCTTATTTTTTAATGGTACTAAAATTTCTGTTATAAATATTTCGTCACCTCTTTTAACTTATATAACTATATATATGCATAGAAAGTGACTCATGATATAGATAAGAATGTTGAATTTTCTTTGTTGGATTCGTTAATACAGAAAGTCGGTAAGTACATTGACAGTTACAATTATATTTATTATTATTTGAGGATTTTTCCATAACTTTTCTATAACTTTTTTAAATGGAAAATTTATAACCTTTGATTGCGCATTTTTAAATCTGATAGACAGAAAGGAAATCACATTATTTTTTGGGAAATTAAAACTTTTTAAGATAATTTACAATTTTAAATAATTCCAATTTTTTAAAATTTCAACAATTTCTTATAAACTTTAGGAAATTTAAAACCACATTAAATTTTTTAGTCAAAGCTAAAGACTTTACTCTATTTTGAATTAAACAAATGGAATATGGTCAATTTTCATATTGATTATTTATAATTTGATATAATTAGATTATATGCACGCTTAAAATGGAATAAAAATGTATTAAGTGAGAAAATATATTTTTTAAACATAATGTTCTGCAGATTTACCGATAACTGAAAATTTCTTACTTGCAATTTTTAGGAGTTAAAATAATTTGTTATTTGAATAATTAACTATGCAATTTCAAAATATGATATAATATTTTTTGACAATATATTGACTTGTGTAATTTGTTGTCCCTTATTCTCCTCTAATATTAATACCGGCAAAAATATAAATCGGTAATAGAAGTTATCACTTCCAAAGTGTGGTCCTAAGGGTCTGCTGTAGTGGCGGCCATCTTGGATTTTTATCCAATAAGAGCAATGTTAAATTTCAAACCATTTATTTCGTTTATTTTTTATCATAAAATTGTTTGCAAGGTCTCATTTTAAGCACAGTCACAATACGCATCCGTTTTGCATTTTTTTAAATGCTTTTGATTTATTATGTAATTGACATTTTGTAAGTACAAAGTTTTTTTCCTAACACAGTAAAAAATTAATAATGAAAAATAATTTGCAAGCCGGATCCGAAATTTTATAAAGAATATTCAGTTTTTTTTTCAACACTAAATTACAAAATGGTTTGAAATGAGGCAATGTCAAAGCGTTTAGCTGCAAGAAATTGCATTTTTTAGATAGGGATATAGTGAGAAGCGCTTACGTTTCCGGTTGCTTTTTCGTTTACTGGAGCAGACCCTTAAGCACACTCAATGTTTTTGTTTTGTTTAACTTGTGTATGCCCTTAGGTTACTTAAAGATTAAACTAATAAATTTTACTAAATGTTGTGGTAGTAAAACTTGTGTATGCACTTAGGTTACTTAAATTAATTAAAGATTAAACTAATAAATTTTACTAAATGTTGTGGTAGTAAATGTTAGGATCCCCCTGTGCTCACGGCCACCCTGTGGCGCGGGGCCCCATCCGGCTGGGGGCCCGTGGCATTTTGCCCGTCCCCATTGTTACCCTATTGTTACGCCACTCACCAAAATGCACATTCAACATCTTTAAATGGGGGTCAGTTACCATTGAAATAATTTTGTAGGGGTCAGTTACTTCTTGCGTTAATTAACTACAATCCCAATTTTGGTCTAGATCCGTTGAACGACATGGACGAGCACGGCGACCACACGCAGACGTAATTATTTAAATAATCGTATATAAACCAACCTAAGATTCGTCGTACAACAATGGAAGTAATTCTAGCTTTCCGTAATTTCAACTAATTCTATTGTGATAGGAAAATCCCATTACCTCATGAAATACAATTAAGGTAATTAGCGTTGACTGCATCATTAAAAGCTTCCCACATTTGGCGTCGCGGAGTTAAGATAAGTTTGTGTAATACCGGTTGACATTGAAGAAAAGTGTTAAATTAGTTTTTTGTTAAAATAGTGTGTAAATATGATGGATAAAAATTTCATCGGAATAAGCTTTTAGAGATTCTACTTTGTGATAAGAGCGTTTCTTGTAAGCAAAATGCAGCTACGTTTGATTATATTTTTGCTATATATAATCGCACACAGCGGTGGTTTCATGTTTCCACCGTATCATCCTGAAATTGTAAAGTCGACGACTGAAGAATCGATTGAAGAAACAGCCGAGGTGTTGCACTTGTTTCAAGTTCCTGGCTTTTGCCCAAAAGGTTATAAGTTCGATTGGCACAAACACTGTAGGAAAATATACGGTTTTATATATCCATAACATTGTCGGTTGTGTCGGTCTGCAGCGTCGAAGTTAAAAATTATGTGGAAAAATTTGCGTGAGTATTAAATTTAAGTATTTATAAAATATATTGAACAGTTTCACTACGTGACGGAAGTTTGTTAAGTTTTATACTTCTGTTTTTCATTCATGTCTCAGTAAAAAGTTAAGGAGGGTGTAGACTAGTTCTACCTAGTTAAATGGTGTATTATCCCTCGCGGTCCCGAGTCAAACATACATATTACTACTTAACCACAAACAAATTTACACCAATATTAAAGCATTTCTAACTTTTTATTGTATTTTTGTTGGTGTTTAACGTCCTGCTGTTTTGCACTTAAGGCTAATGAAGGCTAATGTTTTTATCGTATTATTCACCTTTATTATAATTATTTTTATACTGGGTGACCATAAAGCCCCCCCCTTAACTTTCTAACAAGTAGAAATAAATAAATGAGCTTCGGGGTATCTTTATACGACAAAGGTAGATGAATTTTGGCATAACCGACTATTTCTCCCCTTACCCCAAAATGGGGGGGGGGGGGTTGAGAGGGTAATTCAAAAATCTCAAAAACAAACCCCCATCAAGTTATATGTCATTTTAAAGGGTTGATAAATGAAGAAGAGTAGCACAAATTAGAGGTGTCTATCTTAACCCTATCGAAAATGGCGGCCAGTCAAATTTTAAATGCTATGTTGACACAATTTTAATTACGTTGCAAACACTATGTTCCAGTGGAAAGGCATAATGGGTCTTTACATGTTATTTAATAAAATCAGAGGGTAATTCAAAATCTAGTACTAAACAAATATTTACACATTTTGTAATAAGCTTAAAAGGAACCGTCTAGAACCGGCTTTAACGAAATACAATCACAAATATTATCCTCATTGCTACAAATATTTCGCCGTTAGACATCCTCAGGTAAATGGTTTAAATAGCACAGTGTTTATTTGTATGTAAATGGTGATGAATTTAACTAACAAAATTAAGAAATTATTCTAAGAAACCAAAAACTATATACGGAAGAGTTGAATGAGCTTTATGGGAGGCCATCATGGTTCCCATAAAAGAGATTTAAAAATACTAGAGTAGGAGGGGGGATATTAAAGTTTGTGTATTGTAAAGAACCTAAGTTAAACATCATTAACATTACGTTTACAAAACTGTGAGGATATAAAGATAACATCTGTCAAAAACATTTTATTTTGTTAATAGTTAAAGTTTTAAATGTATAACACTCATTCATAACACTAGTACTTAAACATCTAAAAAAATTAAGATTAGTAAGTGATTTTAAGGTTAGGTGTAAAACAGAGGAAAACATTTTGAAAATAATTTGCGAATGGAGCACGCAGAGTTCTTCCTATTAACATTAATAACATGTACACATTCTCCTCCTTACTGAATATGTTATAGTCATTTCGTTTCAATAATATAATAACTAAATTGTTTTTTTAAGTTTCTAACAAGTTTACAATTTTTATTTGCGTTTGACAATTTATTCTCTTATGTTATGTTCTGCAATATTTTTTGTTTGTGGAGAACTCTTTAGACGGTCAAAGGATCGTGAGTATTGTCGAACTACGTATAAGAGTTGTATTTCTTTTTACGATTTCGTTAAACAAAGTCATTTATCATTACTTTTGTACCGTAAAAAGTCCACGCACTTTAAAATTTGATAAGTCTATTTTTTGTGGTAAAACTGTAGTCGTGTATGGAATATGTATTTAAAAATCTATTCATAACAAGTTTTCATATATTATTCATCAAAAAGTTTCTCACCTTAAACAAAGTATTCTTAAACGCTGTCCTTATAGTGGAGTCGGTAGGTTGTTTTTTCTTATACAAGGTATCGTACAGCGGGTTTTTTATTGGAAAAGAATCGATACAAAATGGCACATTGTAGTTAAAAGCAGCGTTCTCGTACATATTATCATTTTGACCCATGTATACTGGAGAAGGTCTAGCCTGAGCCAGCGCCTCGAGATGCGCAGTAGACTCGGAATTGATTCAAGTAGTGGGGGGTCAGAGAGGCTCAGTCTGTTGCATGTTTAATTGGACATGCTATGTTCATTAAATTATAAATCAGTTTGTTAAATTTAATATTCATTTGTGTATGAGGAGAAAGATAAAATATAAGAATTTCATTCACAGCTTGCGAGTATACTTTTACTTTCTCTCCTCTATACGTAGTATGTGGAGAAAAGTATTGTTTTCGTCCAAATTTTCAAATTTGAATTTTTAGTGGAATTATCTGTGTTGGTGCTCCCTGAACCCAAAAATATGTTTAGTGGAATTATTTGTTTTGGTGCTCCCTGAACCCAAAAAAGTGTTTTTTTGATGATGTCTGTCCTTGTGTCTGCTGTCTGTAAGGATGTGTCTGTACCATACCAACGGAGACCATACCAACGGTCTGTAGCTGGAGACCATACCAACGGTCCGATTTAGATGAAATCTGGTATGTAGGTGTAATTCTGGAATATCTCGAAACTTTTTTTCATTTTTTCAAACTTTTGATTTTTAAGGAGTATTACCCCCAAAAATGGCCAAAAAACGAGAAAAATCTAAATTTATCAAAAACTCCTCTGACAATTTTGAGAAAATTTTGCTTATTTGTAGCCCTTAATGTACCTTAAAATATGCAAAAAAAACTGCTTCTTTCTAAAACTTCTCGTTTAGGTAATAATTATAATAATAACTGATATTTGGGGGTTTTTGGCCAAAAAGAAGGTTGTTTTTCAAAAATTTTCAAAAACTTTTTTCGTGCATCTATACATGCCTAATTCTTTGACATGTTTGGTGCAAATTTGTTCGAAATCGATCGAATAGTTTTAATAATAATATAATATGGATGTGTGTTACATGCATCTAATATTTTCCATGGTATGTCCTACTTTTGCAATTCTAAATAACCACCTCCTATGCTACTCTTGGGAAGGTATAAAGTTTCAACTGGGAGAAAGTATGTGGAAGTTATCTGGTACCGTTTATTTACATTACAAAATAATCTGCTATTTTCCTTATCAAACTGTTTTTTTTTTTTGTATTTAGCTTTAGTCGTCACGAGTATAAACAAGGAAGTACCAAGATAACTTAAAGGAGGAAAATAAATAATAAAATTCTCTTCTCTGGATCTTGCGGTGCGAATCGGTTACGTTGCGTAAATGACACTGAGAGACCGACACTACAAGTCAATGAAGGAAGGTTAAGGGTCTGCTGTAGTGGCGGCCATCTTGGATTTGTATCCCATAAGAGCAATGTTAAATTTCAAACCATTTATTTCGTTTATTTTAACGTAAAATTGTTTGCAAGGTCTCAGTTTAAGCACAGTCACAATACGCATCCGTTTTGCATTTTACATTTTTTTTTAAATGCTTTTGATTTGTTGTGTAATTGACATTTTGTTAGTAAAAAGTTTGAATTTTTTTCATAACACAATAAAAAATTAATATTGAAAAATAATTTGCAAGCCGGATCCGAAATTTTATAAAGAATATTCAGTTTTTTTGTCAACACTCAATTACAAAAGATAGACTTATAAAATGGTTTGAAATGAGGCAATGTCAAAGCGTTCAGCTGTAAGAAATTGCACTGTTTAGATAGGCGCAAACGTTTCCGGTTGCTTTCTCCAGGGGGGGGGCTATAAGGTCACGTAAAAAAACAAAATGTGAAGAATAATAGCCTCTATTTAAAAAACCCTATAAAACTCCAAAAAATGTTAATTCTAGTATAAAAAATGTACTTCCGGTTGTCGGATTTTTTTGCTAAAGAACTCGTCCGAGCGATTTAGAAAATCAACGTGTGTACCAAATTTGGAAAAAATGACCAATTACTTGTAGAAATGCGCTCGACACATATCAGCTGTTCAGCTGCGAGATTTTATTATTTTAATCTACATATATAAAATCGAAATACCATTGACTCACTGATGATTACTATATTATCTCAAAAACGACAAAACATATTAACTTGAGACTTACCATAGTGGTTTCCCTTATGCTCTAGATGTGCAATAAGATGGGATTTTAAAATATTTTGCGTTTAAGGTTATTGAAACGTAAAAAGCGTTAGAAATATAGATAAAAGTCAAATTCCACTGACTCACATTGTTTACAAGGAGGTTCTTTAAATGAGCACATAAAAAGGATGTCCTTTGACAGATATTAATAAAACTAAAAGATAAATATTTTATACACTTTTAAGCTAAGAAAGTAGTACATAGTGTAAATAGCGTATTAACAAAGAGTAGCCTATACGGGATGCCTTTGAAATTGATATTCTTTTTATCGAGCTTAACCCGTAGCGAAGCACCCAGCTAGTATGACTATAAACTGGATAAGAATTTGTTAGGACCAAAAACTTAATCTGGTTTTTCGTACTTTCATTTGCATTCACATAAAGTAAAATTTTATCAAACACTATTGGAAACCCCTGCGTGCTCCGTACGCCAACCCCTTTGGAACCTTTTACACCCATTATCATGTTATGTCTTCTTTATAATAAAGGTGTAGAATTAATAATAACACCAAAGCTAAAGTGGTAAACAATGTTAAATGTTCAAATCAAATTATTTCGCATATTTTATAACAACAGTTATAATAAACGTTAAAAGTACCAGCAAAGCTCAGTTCTACACTTTAATAAAAACCTAACCTGAAAGTTAGAAATACAAATAATTGCTTTAATTTTAAAATCAGCTGTTAGTGGAAATATTGGAGCAAACAGCTGTTATATCTGTTATTTCATTCAATCGGTTGCTATGGTAATAAATGTAAATACATGATGTTAGTTCATCACTCTAGGCCTAACCTAAGATTTTTTCCGACTTAATATATATTTTTTTACAAATATTGAAATAAAAAATGTTTTTATCAAAATGAATTCTAGCCTATATTACTCAGGGATAGTGTAGCTTTGTATTAGTAAAACTATTTTTTCAATCGGTTCAGTAGTTCCATAGATTACCCACTATATACAAACAAACACATTTTACCTCTTTATAATCTTATCTTCTAAAGCGAGAGATAATTGTCTGTCTGCTAAATGGATCTGGAATCTCCGTATAAGGATTTTTGATTTTTTGATTTTATATGGGGCTTTTGGCCACGAGAAATCGATTGGAAATGGTCACCAGTCTGGGAAAATTCGTTTTCTACGTCTTTTTATTAAATTAAAAAGTGAAATTTGTCCATTTTAAACAATACAAAGCACAGCTGATGCAAATGTTTTCAATGCCATTACAATAATCATCTGTTTTCTTTTAAACTGTATTTTATTAGAGGTAAGCCTAATGTTGTATCTATTTATAGTTACCATGGCAACGAATACTTCTGCTAAATAAACATACCCTTTATTTAGCTGTTTAATGTTATAGGCCTAACCTAAACGATGTTCACGGAAATTTGCAATAATAGTTATTGATTTGAGCGAACTAGGCCCTAGGCCTAAATCGATATTGAAATATTAAACTTTAATTTAGGCCTGAATTATTTCTGAGGCATAGCGTTGAGATTATGGTTAATCCTTTAAACTGTATTTTATTTACAGGTAAGCCTAATGTTGTATATACCCTTTATTTAGTTGTTTAATGTTATAGGCCTAACCTCAAAACTCAATAATCCAATATTTATTATTGAAATCATAGCCCTGCTTATAATCGAGCTTTAGCTCGGTCTCCTGGTACTATATATAGATCTTAAATAATAAAAGCACTATTGTCATAATAATAAAAGATCTGAAATTATGATTTTAGTAACTTTGATCACCCCAAACCCCTCCTAAAATTTCGAAATTTTTCATACCCTTTCTTAGAGAGCGCCTAAGGCTCTAGAGGAAGCTACATACCAAATTTCATTCCAATCCGTTCGGGCGTAATTTGAGGATGATCAAAAACGCATTGAAAACGCAAGAAAAAATGCAAAAACGCCTATTTCTGGCGTAATTTTGGGAGAATCTCAAACATTTTTAACAGACTACTTTTAGGCCTTAAACGAACCTAAGTACCAAATTTCAACATTTTCTGCCAATTAGTTCTCGAAAAAGCTGAGAAAACGCAAAAAATCGCTAGAAAAACGCGAATATTGGGCGTATCTTTGGGATGTTTTCAAAATCCGTTCTTAGTGCGCGTCTAAAGGTCCAACTGAACATGCATGCCAAATTTGAACTCATTTGGTTCAGTAGATTTTTAGTTCTGCTGATGAATGAATCAGTGCCATTTCGCTTTTATATAGATAGATTTCATTCAATCGGTTGCTATGGTAATAAATGCAAATACATGATGTTAGTTCATCACTCTAGGCCTAACCTAAGATTTTTTTCCGACTAAATATAGATTACCCCCTACATACAAACAAACACATTTTACCTCTTTATAATATTAGTATTGATAGAAAAGTTATAACCCTTCAAACAATGTCCAAGTTGTGTATCTTTCAATAAGGTGTCCGACATTTAAATTTATAGAATTTTGGGGAACTGAAATAATTTCAAATGTCAATGTAGGTAGCGTCGGATCTAAAAATTATTCCCATGATCACAAAGTATATAAGTTAAGCGGAAACTAATGTTGTTCTTTGTCGCAAACGCAGCAAGATGTGTGTGTACCCGTCAATTAAGGCTAAGTGTCAACGACCTATCCCTCCTCTGTTAATCTTCACGAAAAAAACATACTTTCACAAAGCCGAACGACCTTCATAGATCTGTAAACAATGGTGAAAGTACTGTTAACTATTCTGCATCTATAATTAATTATAGACCAACTATCCACAATAATAGATGACCCCTATATGTTCCAAACGCGCGCGACCACCTGCCCTGATTATAATAATCTTATTTTAACCACAAATCATTTCAAAATTAATTTTTCAATGCACTCATTAAATTGTGTCCAGCCATATACTCAAAGCAAGCAAAGCTAAGCAATGCCGGGTCAACTAGTTAATTATACAAAATAAGTCTTACTTATTATATTATTCTATCCAGCCCTACGGTTTTCATTTAAAATATTGAGTTTTCTCGAAATGCAAAATTCACCATAAAAGATAATTTAGGCAAGGCCGTAGCTAGGAAAACTTTTCCAGGAGGGGGGAGGGGCCAGGTCAGGACCGGGATTTGAATTTAAACCCTTTTAACACGTTCACTGCTAAGGACGCACATGTGAGCTTGACACTTAACACTAAGAGAAGCGACTGACGCACAGTGCATTGCAACCCTCGTATTGGAAGTACTTTCAATACACAATGCATGCGTGCTTCGCACGCCAACCCCCGTGTTGGGGAATTTTCAATACACAGAGCATTGCGTGATTCGCACGCCAACCCCCGTATTGGGAGTACTTTCAATACACAGAGCATTGCGTGTTTTGTCAGAGTAAAGTATTTTTGAACCTTCATAGTTTTCTTATTTAATAGATCAGATCAAGCTCACAAGAGAGTAAGGCTGTAACCTACTGCATCCATGTGTATAGTACGTTGTAGTTTAATAAAGTAAATCTAAATATCAGTATGCATGCAATGCACAATGATGTAAAATATGTTGCTGGATCCTTTGTTGTGTTGTCTATTTTATAATTTAATTTGCACTTTTTAAACCTAGTATTAATTTTTACTACTAAATTTCGGGATTTCGGGGTGGGGGTTTGACCCCCTAATCCCCCCCTGGCTACGACCTTGACTTAAGGTGTCCTGTTTTTTGGGTCCCTATAATTTGGGTATATTGTATGACGCACAGTATTAGTAAATACGTACATTTTAATATGAAAAATTAAAAACAAATATTTTTTCTCTTTGATTATTAGACAGAATTGTGTTTATGTAGCAACCACATTTTTTAAGTGCATTCCATTTCAATTGAAAGTGTTAAATGAAGTAATTCCTACTTTTTGTATAACTTTTCTAAATTGTTTTCTGCAGTAAAGAAGGCTAAAATAACTTACCTTCTATTAAAATTTTGTTGAGATTAAATGCTATTCAATAAATGAAATTTAACTGTCCATTTATTTATGTTACTTTTATTTTACAGGATTTCAAAATGGAAAATACACGTTCCTGCCAAGATGGTCTACCAGTGGCTTCACAGACGTCACATTTTCAATAACTCTGTTACAAAGGTTTAAACGATTTTATAGCTTTGTAAAAACATACCAGTTCTTACTATATAGTTTATTGAACTGTATTCTATACTGTTAATATTTCAGCAGTACTTTGTTCAAATAGATTTTAAGATACTACTACTCCATTATGTAATACGGAAGCATACATTATTATTATTATACGCAGTTTTTATATATTTTTATACATTGTCTTGAATATTAAAATTACACCACTATAAAACTACCTACCTGCAACTACATACTTATTTAGTTTCTAAGTATTATTTTTGATCAAACATGTAAGTGGTTATCTTTTTGTAAATATTTTTCCATTTAGAAATGTGATTTGTTTTAGGAATATCAGAATGTAGTTTTCATAAACAATCCTTGTTATTTTATTAAAGTTTAGTGTTTAAAGGAAACGATATACAGAGGGTGGATATTTTCCTAA
The DNA here is from genome assembly GCA_018207615.1 of Philaenus spumarius. Lineage (NCBI taxonomy): Eukaryota > Metazoa > Arthropoda > Insecta > Hemiptera > Aphrophoridae > Philaenus > Philaenus spumarius. The sequence goes on along the minus strand of JAGFPH010003874.1, from coordinate 122,272 downwards.
AGTTTGATAAATAAAGTCAAATTAAATAAAACAACTTTACGAAACTTTGAGCTCTACGAGTGAGAAGGAATTAGTTAAGAGTAATAACAATAACACTGATTCTCACACAAGTAAACCTACTTTTAATAATCAGACGTGTGTAAGAATTAATGTTATTGCTATTGTTATTTAACAATAACTTTAGTTTTATCGTTTGAAAGAATTTAACTTAGATTATAAAACACGCAAATGTGTTATTTCAAGCAATAATTTGTGGCAAATAATCGTTATGTTGTATTTCAGGACTTTGAGATGTATGTATTGAGGAAATAAAATATCTACCATTTGCAAACAAACTATGTAGCGGTTTGTTCAATGAAGAACCTAATAGGCTAAATTATATATTTCTAAATCTGAGATTTTGAGTATTATGATATGCCAAAAAGCAAAACGTATTTCCTTGAAGTTAGGGCGTAAGGGCTGGAGTCAGAAATTGATAACTCGACAGGAGCAGCACTCAAAGTATTGACAAACTCATGGCTTGCATTGCAGTATACAAACACGCGTGAGGAGAAGGGGGGGGGGGGGGGGGGGGGGCAAAACGATAGCACGTAACTGAAGTGTTGTTTTGTTGTCAGTTTTTCCGAGTGGATAGCGTGGCATCTTCCTGATTGTAGCGTCAGAAGATATTGGGTTCGAATCTCGGCTAGACCAGGTAACTTTTAATAAGGTATTTATGTGTATATATTTATTTACCACACATTTTTTTAAAACTTTTACTTCTTTACCACTGTAGCTTGACTGAATAACCATTGAAATCACAAACAATGTATATTTTATTCCTACAATAAAGTTAAAAATTTCTGACTTAAGCCCGTTTGCCCTAACTTCAAACATTTATAAATATCTGGTTTTATAAAAGATTTTCGCCTAATGACCTGCAGGTTAAGTTGTTTGCCTTTTTAACCGTCTATAGCAGGTCTTGGTTTTATTTTGTTATACGTTACTGTGTCACCTGTAGTTTATTTTATAACAGTTTGAAATTTGACCCTCTCCTTAAAACGGAAAATATTAGAAGGTACTCAAATTTTTAAATGGGAACCAGCATTTTGTAGCTTGTTAGAGAAAGTTTTATAATTATACAAACTAATAACTGGCACGAAATATTTGTCTGACGCTAGCCGGAGTGACTATTAAACGGCATCAGGCACTGGCACATACTTTCTCACAAACATATTTAAATTATTCAACAGATTCACTGTGACTTCATAATTTCAGGTGGGGTAGGAGAGGTGATTTATTAAAGTAGGAGATTAAGTAATAAATATTATTATTATTATCTAGAGAGAAAACTGATCGATCGATTTCGAAAAAAATTGCACCAAACACGTCAATTAAATCTGTATGGATGCACGAAAAGAGGTTTTGAAATCTTTTGAAAAACAACCCCCTTTATGACCAAAAAACCCCAAAAATCAGTTATTATTATCAATATTATAATTATAAGCTAAACAAGAATTTTTAGAAAGATGCGGTTTTTTGCATTTGGTAGGGTACATTAAAGGCTACAAATAAGCCAAATTTGATCAAAATCATTAGAGCCGTTTTATATTAAAAAATAATTAATTATTTTTGGGGTTTTTTTTGCCAAAAAGGAGGTTGTTTTTCAAAATTTTTCTAAACCGTTTATCGAGCATCTATACAGACCTACTTGACATGTTTGGTGCAAATTTGTTTGAAATCGATCGAATAGTTTTGGCTCTAGCTTTGTATACATACAGACATACATACATACATACATACATACATACATACATACATACATACATACATACATACAGCCATACAGACAGACATTTTATAAAAACCACTTTTTTGGAATCAGGGGGTCCCAAAACGGATATTTCCACAAAAATCTCAACATTGATTTTTTTTGCGGTCACTCTATACTTTCTCTATACTATAGTATAGTGAGAAAGTAAAACTCTTAAGTACATTTTGTGGCTGTATTTTAGTTGGAATCATAAAATTTCAGGCGGTCTGGCAAACATTCGAAAATTTGGAGTACCACAATTCAGCGAGGGACAACATTCAAAACTATCTCAAAAGAAACTTCACGCGAAAGGATTTGGTTGCCTTAAAATATTAAGGTGGGTGTGAGTTATTTATTTAGTCTAACGTTAAACGGACGATTTGAGGTTATAATTCGTTCAATACCGTGTTAAAAAGAAATGTTAGAATATGCCTGTAAAGGAAAGAAAGGCATTTTAGAGCGGACAAAAATTAGGAAAAAAATGTACAAAAATCCTGTTTGTTGATTTTAAAAAGTTATTTGTCTAAAGAACACTTTATTCGTGTTTTCATTGGTTCAAATGTACATTATAAAAACCCTTCGGCTCAGTTAGGGCGTTTTGAAAACTATTTATTCCTCCAACATTTACACGGTTTGTCTTATCAAAAAGGACCAAACACGAAAACGTCTTATAATGTCTTGTAAATTTCAAAACTACCATAAAGTATAGAGGTTTACGTATGTCGCCATATTTTTCAATGTCTCTTAAAATAATGGAAGGTTCCCTATTTAAATTTTAAGAGGTACCAAGTTTGTTTTATAACTTCACAATAGTAGTAAACCAGAAAAAAGCAGCTGTGCTGTTTTGATAAAATAAACTAATCAATAAAAATAAACGGTACCAGATAACTGCCACATACTTTCTCCCAGTTGAAACTTTATACCTTCCCAAGAGTAGCATAGGAGGTGGTTATTTAGAATTGCAGAGTAAGTAATAGATATTATTATTATTATTAAAACTATTCGATCGATTTCGAACAAATTTGCACAAAACATGTCAATTAGGCCTGTATAGATACACGAAACTTTTTTAAAAACAACCCCCCTTTTTGGCCCAAAACCCCCAAAAATCATTTATTATTATGACCTAAACGGGAATTTTTTTAAAAAGATGCGGTTTTTTGCATATGGTAGGGTACATTAAGGGCTACAAATTGTATAAAAATCGTTAGAGCCGTTCTTGAGAAGTTTAGATTTTTCTCGTTTTTTGACCATTTTTGGGGGGTAAAACCCTTTAAAAATCCAAAATTTGAAAAAATGAAATACCCGCCTGGAGATATTCCAGAACTACACCTACATACCATATGCCATCAAAATCGGACATTTGGTTTGGTCTCCAGCTATGTCCTAACAGACACACACACGGACAGACATCACAAAAAAACACTTTTTTGGGTTCAGGGAGCACCAAAACAAAAATAATTCCACTAAAAATATTTTTGGGTTCAGGGAGCACCAACACAGATAGTTCCACTAAACATTTTTTGGGGGTCCAGGGAGCACCAAAACAGATAATTCCAATAAAAATTCAAATTCGAAAATTTGGATGAAAACAATGCTTTCTCCATATTATACTACGGACAGGGTGGAGAAAGTAATACACTAAATTGTAATGCAACATAGGTCTGATGTATACACACGCATCAGTCTAAATGGAAGGTCTGTACTTGTCAAGCTAAGTTTAATTGAATGTCCCACTGCCCCTATCCATCTGTTAGACAATAATAACAACGATCCGTCTTCGTACCTTCCCTTCCACCACCTGACATGCCTCAGGTGACTCTTTTTGGAAAATTTTGTGTAGTAGTAAACTCAACATGTATTCTCTTTAAAATATACAAGAAGCTAGCAATCAGCTTTAAACCTGATCCAGTATTATTTGCAGGAAGTTTTCAAATTAATATTTCCACCTTTTTTCTGTGAAATTATATTTCAGAACTCCAATTCGTCCGTGTAAATAAATGTACGTATTTTTTAAATAATCTAAACTGTTAATAATATGGTAAAATTAATTATGGTTCGTGTGTTTGTTTGTTGTGCATTTGTTTTCGCACCGCCACTGAAATAATAATAATTCGACCACGCAGCTGAACCGCTGACGTGAGTTGAGCAAATTCCCCAAATTAAGTTTATAGGCCTATGTTTTAGGGTTTCAACCAACAATTTAAGAATAGGTCTATTCACGACGCGACGGTTCGCACGCCGTTCCGCATATTGGGAGTATCTTCAATACACAATGCATTGCGTGCTTCCCACGCCATTCCGCATATTGGGAGTATCTTCAATACACAATGCATTGCGTGTTTCCCACGCCATTCCGCATATTGGGAGTATCTTTCAACACACAAAGCATTGCGTACTTTGCACGCCAACCCCCGAAATAACTCAAAAACAAATTCATTTTCTTAGGAAAAATCTCAAAAAAAAAGTTACTTTAAGTCAATAAACGTGCTTCCGATTGTTGGATTTTTTTGGCTAACGAACTCGTCCGAACGACGTAGACAACCAACATGTGTACCACATTTGAACCAAATCGGACTTAAAATGTGGCCGCTAGAGTGCAAACACATACATATGACACCCCAAAACGTGTTCTAGGGACCATGATCGGTGCTTATTTGCTATTCCCGACCTTGGGTCTTACCATAAGGGCCACTGCAATAGCTCATTTTTCCTATGGAAATTCGCTAATAAACTATTGACATGTACCTTGAAAAATGCCAAGTGAATTTTGTAATTATTATCTTATAGAATTTTATTTCTTTAAAATGTTTCAACTTTAAAACATCATTACAGTTGTGTTCATTCAGTACCGGTTGGTCATTTCTACCCGCTACTTTGTAAATTGTATACTGTTTTTTTAATAGCTACTATCTAGCGAAACCACTGCCAAGAAAATGGGCTTGGAAAAATTAGCGGGGAAAGAAGACCCTGTTGAGTCAGTAAGAAGAAAAATAAATCTCTCTTTTTTTTTAAAAAAAGTGTTTCTACTTCTTCTTCTCATAATTATAAAGTAATAAGAATAGATTAAATATTCTTATTTAATAAATATTGCGTAGCGATGACCATTGCATAACTTCCAGGCGCCGTGTATTGCGTAACGGAGAGGTATTGAATAACTTACAGGCGCACAAATTCATGAAGTCGATTATGAAGTTCAATTCGCAGCCCCCTATAGTACGTTCAGCGAGAGTTTGCAGTAAATCGCTGTGTACTGTGGCCATTTTGAAGCTTTAAATTTAGACTTTGAATGCGTTTTTTTAGTTAAATTTTAAATTTATACACATGTGACGTAATAAAACATTTATTAAGATGTTTTAACTGTCCATGTCTTTCCCTGTCATCCGTCATAGGTAGCGATTTACTGCAAACTCTCGCTGAACATACTATAGGACTTATTTACTTTAGTGATTCAGGGTGGTTAGAGGGTGATTCAGGAATAAATTTAGAAACTTTCAGGACGTATTCTACTATCGAACCTAAAGAAAAAAGTTCATAACAAAAACATAGGTTCGGAAATTCTTCGTTTTCCTGTTTTCCGTCATTTTG
>JAGFPH010003874.1:26684-47290 GCA_018207615.1 Philaenus spumarius | reverse complement strand
GCGTGCGAAGCACGCAATGCTCTGTGTATTGAAAATACTCCCAATACGGTGGTTGGCGTACGAAGCACGCAATGCATTGCGTATTGAAAATACTCACCATAATATGGGGTTGGCGTGCAATGCACTGTACGTCGACCGCTTCTCATAGTGTTCAGTGTCAAGCTCACATGTGCGTCCTTAGCATTGAACGTGTTAAAAGGGTTTAAATTCAAATCCACGGTCCTGACCTGACCTGGTTTTCCTGATTACGGCCTTGATAGTCATCATCCTCAGAGGGCTTTAACACTACTCCTGTAGTGGACTACAAAGTGACAATGTTTTTAGGTCCAGTATAACACGTCTTGAAAGTTTCTCCGTGAGCGAAGCGAGGTTTAGTCAAGTGCGTGTCAAACACGACCTTGTCACTCTTTACGTCCAGTCGATTTGTTTACACACTCTAAAATTATTCAATATGCTTCTACTTTAAAAGATTAAATATAATCTAGCCTCGAGATATCTTTGAATGACGATGTGTCTGTCAGATAAGTGTGTATACTCCACACAATTAACTAATTACTTAATTCCAATCTATATTGCGTTTGACGCTCGGATACTTAATTAAGCCGGCCGCAAAAAATGAATTACTTTATTACGGCTGATTGCGTTCTGATTGAAAGTTTTGAAACATTGACGTCGAGTTTCAACTTGAACAAATATTAACTAATTAGAGTGAAAATATTGTAAGCGGTATATTTAATGAAGAAAGTTTCCGCCTTAAAAACTTGAGTGAATTTGCAAGAAACCTTCGTTCCACCTGAAACACTAGTTTCGTTTGATTTAGTACTGCATTGCTGTTTTTACAGTTAGTTTGTAATTTTAATGGATATTTAGGGTTGTGCAGGACATTATAAGGAAAACGAAACTTGTTAGCGAATTTTCATAGGAAAAATGAGCTATTGCAGTGGCCCTTAAGGTAAGACCCAAGGTCGGGAGTAGCAAATGAGCACCGATCATGGTCCCCAGAAACCGTTTTGGGGTGTCAATAAAAATCCGATTTGGTTCAAATTTGGTACACATGTCGGTTGTCCACGTCGCTCGGACGAGTTCGTTAGCCAAAAAAATCCAAACATCGGAAGCACGTTTTTTGACCGGAACTATTTTTTGAGATTTTTTCTACGAGAATGAATTTGTTTTTTTAGTTTTTCTACAAATATAAATATAGGATGTTATTCTGCACATTTTGTTTTTCACGCGACCTTATAGAGCCCGCTTGGTTCCCCCGAAATCGATCAAAACGTAAAATATCATAGAAGTACCCGGTTCAAAGTCATGTGGTGGATCCTACCGTTTGGTTGGCGTGCGAAGCACGCAATGCTTTGGGTGTTAAAGATATGCCCAATACGGGGGTTGGCGTGCGAAGCACTCAGTGTTTTGTGTGTTGAAGATACTCCCAATATTCGGAATGGTGTGCGAAGCACGCAATGCATTGTTTATTGAAAATACTCCCAATATGCGGAATGGCGAGCGAACCTTTGTGAAGCTATTCAGCACCGTCGTGAATCTATTTCCCAAATTGTTGGTTGAAACTCTAAAACATAGACCTATAAACTTAATTTTGGAAATTTGCACAACTCACGTCAGCGGTTCAGCTGCGTGGTCGAATTATTTAACATCACTTGTTTGTGTATGTAGGTCCAACATTCAAAGTCGTATCACATTATATTTGACATCACAATGAAAAAGTTCTTTTCCTCAAATGTCTATTTAAAGTACAATTTTTATTTTAATATTTGTAAATTTGTCTAAAAATTTTTTTGTGTTAAGATGAACCAACATATTATATTATATTTCGTGAATGTATTTACTTTCATTACCATGGCAACCAATTTAATAAAATAACAGATCAAACAGCTGTTTGCTCTAATATCTCCATTAACAACTGATTTCAAAATTTGAAGCAATTATTTGTATTTCTAACTTTTAGATGAAGTTTTTACTAAAGTAAAGAACTGAGTCTTGCTGGTTCTTTTAACCTTTATTCTAACTGCTGTCATAAAATATACGAAATAATTTTATTTGAACATTTAAAATTATTTAAAATCTTATCTTTGGGTCTTTGGGGTTAGCTTTGATGTTGCATCTTTATTATAAAGAAAACATAACATGATTATGTTTATATTGTCCGAGAGAGGAAAGAAGTCCCCTGAGCTCTTGCCTATTCAAAAAATTGCAGGCGCTTATCTGAGTCGGCGCTAAGCTTACGTTGCACACGGCATTCTGCGGTCACATTCACTGTGGCAAAACATGTAAAATAGCCAATTGAGGTTTTACTTTATTGTAGCTATTTAATTGTGTTAATAGTGTTGAGAAAACCATTAAGGTTTGATAAGCCTTCCAGTTTTAAAAACTAACTTTATTACAGTATAGGATTACTATAAAAACGTTTGTTATTAAGAAAGAAAGTTGTTACTGTAAAATTGTTTACAGTTAGGTAGTAAGAAAACCGTTATTGTATTTACAACTAAGATTATATTTACACTTATGTACATAGTGTTTACAAGTTCTTAAATTACTATACAATATTAAATTGTAAACCATTTTAAATTTATATACAAAACTAGCAAAAGCTTGTTGATAGGCCTACTAAAAAAACTGATCTACAGTAAATCCCTCGACATTTGCGGGCTTGGTATTCGCGGTTTTGATTATTAGCGGTCGCTAAAAAAAGAAAAACTTCTGTATTAAATAGAAATAAAGTACATGTAAAATTCGTAAATTATTGCAGTATTTGTACTGTAATAATTATTGTACGAATAATTAATTAATTAATTAAATTGAATTAATAATTAATTAATTTAATTTAATTAATAATTTATTTATTTAATAACATTGTATGAAACCCACGTCGCGTCGTCAAAACTCTCACAAATACAACAAAACATACAAGATGGGATTTAAAAAATCTTTACTAGCAAAATGCACTTAAATTTTCAGAATAATTAGATATAAATAAATATATAATATTATACAAATAATTATAATCAAATTTAAACCTAGAGTAATAAAATTATTGATGACAAAAATAAAAAATAAAATATAATTTTAAGTTAAACTTGTAGACTAAGTTAAATTACACAGTGTTAATTTCAATTTAAATATTTCAATTGTTTAAATTCAACTATTAAATTAACTATTCCCTAAGACCTAGGGAAGGAAAATTTATATAAAGCAGTTTTTTAAAAATATTTTATGTCAATAGTAATTATTATGTCATGTGCATATCTGAATATAAGCTATTCATTATGTGTAAGTATTTATAACTTTTATGTGTTTTATTTTATAAGTATTACACTATTTTATTAAACTGCAGTATGTCATTCAAGTTTTGGTGGTTCATTGTAATAAATACAATTATTTTCAATAATGTGACACATTTTGTTCAATTTCGTATTTATTTTTCAGAAATGTTTCAGAGAATCAAATTAAAAGTATGCTAACATTAGTATATTGTATATTATACAAATAATTATAATCAAATTTAACCTAGAGAAATACAATTATTGATGACAAAAATAAAAAATAAAACATAGCTTTCCGTAGCGGACTGGTCTAGCCCAAGTATTCTATAGCCCTGCTCTTAACGGCTGTTCTACAGGGATTCCACATTAGCAGAAACAAAACTATGGGGCGCGAAAGGTTTGGACAATTCGGAGCGCCTGCAAATGCCGTGCGGTAACATACAAACACTGCTGCATACCGTCCTGGCTCAGAGGACTTCTTTCCTCTCGCGGACAATAGAAGGTTCCAACGTTTTTTCGTGCGGAGCACTAAGGGGTTTCCCCTGGTTTGTAATAATTTTTCTGCTTACGCACTTCCCGAATAAGGGTGAATTTAATTACAAGTGAAAAAACATGGACCAAGACCGGGATTCGAACCCAGGATCTTTAACTTTCCGTGGTAGCGGTCTGCCACTAACGCAGTAACACAACTGTAAGCCGCAAATAGAATTAAGATTGTTTTCAATGTCGTTTCATACGAGGTATTCAGTCTATTAGTTTAAATGCAGTAAACTACACAAGTTAGATAAATTCGACCAATATTTGGTGTGATGAGGATGGCTCAGTTGGCAGAGCGTTACCAAGGAAAGGTAATTCACTTGTAATTTAGTTTGTATTTTTTCTCTTATTCATACTCTTGTAGAACACATAGATTGGAATTAGAAAAACAAAATTGAATGTCCATATTAAAATAGCTCAGTTTTAAGGCTAAACATCCCTGAAAAAGTTGTGTTTTTGGCCCGATAGATGGCAGCACCTCTGCGGCAAATTTGTACTACGAATAATTTCCGTAATTATTATCCGATTTTTGTTTTGTAAGTTATTTTGTAAATGATATGAATAAAAAATTCACGCTATTGTGATTTTTTTTTTTAAATTGATTTATAAAAAAGTTTTATATAGATTTTTTTGTTGCTGTAATATTTTGTTTAAATCGCAGGTAGTCATTTTGTAAATACAAATTTTAAAAGAATTTTGCCGTTTTCAGATATTAACTCGGTCAAATGGTCGTATCGGAATCGTTTTTTAAAGATATTATCATTATTTCTCTCACGCTCCGGTCCCCTCCTCCTGCCGCGTAGCGCACCATCACCCCCTCCCAGCACAGCCCAGCCAGCCGCTCTGCCCGGCCCTGCAACTGTAGCGTTCGTCAACTCACTCACTACTCGCATTCATACTCTGGCCGGACACACTTACTAGACTAGACTACGGATTACGACAGGTGTTTGTTATCTATTAAAAAGTATTTCTGTAAGTCGAAAAGAGACATCTAGAATAAATATAGAAAAATATACAGTAGTTCAAATTAAGGATTTATGAAAGTAGGCCTATATACAGGTTCTTTGGCCATACATTATTCAATAACACTAGGGTATGAATAATATTACCCTATAACGTTAGTTATTTGTTTCAAATAAAACTTATATTTTAATACATGAAAACGAGAAATAAATAAAAAATGAATAGTGCAAAATACTATTTATTTAAAGTAAGACTGAGGTGTAAAAAATAAAAATAAAATATAATATAATTCAACTAGCTGACCCGTGCGAAGCATTCGCATTCTAACTTACTTAAATCCCACTTAATTAAAGTACACACCGTATATTTAGTATTGTATAGATAGAGCGTATTTAGTGCGTCATATAGCAATGTAATGGCGTAACGGCAGGTCTCCAGCTGGATATTGTTATCATCAGTGTTGCCAACGCCAGGAAAATTGTTTTTTTTTTTCGTGTAATTGTATTTTGCATATTTTTCCGGTGTAGCGGTTAAGGAAAGCTTTAAAATGATGTCTCATTCATGTAATTTGATGATGTATTAAGGAAGTTATGGCGTACCGACAAAAAATGGCCTTGAGAAATAATATATGTGATATGTTGCATGTCAAGGTGAAAAGTTCTAATTTAATAATATGTTTAACATTTTTAGCAAATTTTGATATTTGTAATTAGTTTAAGTTCTTTGTTCTGTGAGTATCAACAGCTATCCTCCGGAAATGTTTTTTCTGTGAACTTAGCAGCACTGCAATAAATATGAAACAGCTGATCTAATGATTGAAGTTGCTACAGAAGATAGCTGAAAGAATTCTCTAACTAGTAATGCCATAATTTAAGATAATATATTGTCTTTTCATTTGTAATTTGCCTTTAAACTTAAGTAATACGTGATGTGACACCCGTTACATTTTGTTTACAAAAGTTAGTATTACAAAATGAACAAACACCTTAGGAAAATACTTTTACTGTAAAAATAAGAGGTTTTGTTTCCCTAATGTTTTGGTATTATTATTTTAATTTTAGTTTTATAATTTAATGAGTAATTCGCGTAATGGGTGTTACATAATTTAATGTATCGGGTGTTACAATTCAACACAACTCACAACCATTCAGTGTTTAGTATATTTATATTCATTTTAAGTAGAATTTTAATACATAGCCCTATTGAGAGTTTATTAATTTTGGTAGCAACACTTAAAAAGTTAAGAATGATATGTTATTTTAAATAAAATTGAACACGATAACACCTTCAAATTTCATACTGCGAATATCCTATTTGTAATTCCAGAATCAATCTTTTAACATATTTACTGGGCAATGAATGTTAGGCGTATCAAATGATTTTATTTATCTTTAAAGTTTTAATTCTATTACTATTACACCTCATACATTTTTTTCTCACGATAAAATGATGAGTGACGTTGTAAAGTGTCAGTAGCATTTGCAAAAAGCCAGAGAGTGAGATAAAAAAAGAAGAGAAGAGAACAATACACTAAAAGAAGAACAACTTGAAAAGATCCAAAGCAGAGTAAGAAAATGTAGGGAGAAAAATAAGAAGCGCAATTATCATCAATATCTCAGATTTCGCTGGGATATTAAATATCATATTCTGAGAGATGACAAATTTAAGAATATTTTTGGCAAATTACAACAACCTACAGCAGCCCAAAGGACATTTTACAATTCTTTACGAGTTTCCACTAGCAGTTGATATTTTTGAAAAATGAACTAGCTTATGAAGTTCCAAATTGTTAATTCTAGAATTTGATTTAGCGATTATTTTGTTTTTATATAAAGTTTTAGGCCTATTCTATTAATTCTTGATAGGGGCATATATAAGACTGATCTTTAGTAAGTCTAATTCATAATAGGCCCTAAGGCATGGTATAAAAAGTATTGAACTATATCCATGTAATATATTAAGTATATATATTTGTTAAATATAAGTTTTTTTATGAAATATAAGTTTTTATTTCTTATAGTGATCAAAGAAACCTCAATTATACTTCTTGTTGTTATTTGACACCTTATTATTATATAATATATGTTAAAAATCTTAATTTTAGCAACAGCGTAACACCCGTTACATTTTAATGTAACACCCGTTACACAAGATTTAATTTTATGTTTAAAAAAATTGAATGCCAATATCAATTTGAATTACAGTTCCATTACATACATTTACTGTGGAATAACTCATATTTTTTTAAAAATTTTACAGTTTTAAAATTCACAGAGTTTTAAGAACATTTACATGAAGTTCAACTTCACTATCCATTTTCAGTAACACCCGTTACACTCCTTTTTTCTATATTTTAGGCTAACTAAGATATAGTTAGCCTTCGTTGAAAGCCGAAGTTGCTTTTTAGATTTTGTTGTTCCTCGGCGATCCATTGAGAAAACAAATGTTAAACGAAATAACGTTCTCAATAACAATAATTACAAGACGACGCAATAGTACAACAAAGAAGAATCGCGGGAGAGCACATGGATGGAAGCGAAGGAAACCGTCATCCAACTGTATACAAGCAACATCTGAGACGCGTGGTGGGGGTAGAGGTGGTGCGGGGAGTCACAGCGGCACTGCACCTGCTTCGTGTCACTCTCGCGTTTGTTCTCATTACAGTAAATGTATAAACAACGATACCGACTAAACCAGCCAGGCGATTTTAAAAATTAAAAGTTTAAAATTAATTAAAAAATATTGTCTTCAAAATGACTACCTGCGATTTGCATTTTTCGTTTTGTAACACAATTATTTTATTATTATTTTTTAAACCAGCAACTTAATTAAAATTTAGCTTCATTGGCGTGAATTCTAATCTTATTCCGTTCACAAATCAGTTTTGCAAATGAACATCGGACGAAAATTCCACCAATAAACACCAATATAAAATGGCTCCATTTTGGTGCTGCGCCGTGGTGGCAGAATTTGGAACTAATCCTGGGATGTTTAGCCTTAAGTTCAGGCTTTGAACGAGTTAACTATTTCAAGATGGCTGACGGTTCTCCTTTTTATTTTGCCAGTAATTTGTGTTTGGAAAGATAACGTCCGGGAAGTTGTAGCTGATAGCTATCTGATATCAACTTCTAGTTGTCAGCTTGCTATCAAGACATGTGTCAAATATTAAAAGTTGCGACATTAACAAGACATGTGTCAAGTGTTTACGATATTAATAGTCTTCCAAAGAGTCTACAAAAACCTGGCAATTGAATTAATAAGTTCTAATACAATGAATTACCTTCTAAGGTCCTTCAAATATTTTTGATCTAATTACGTTCATTACATGTTTCGAAGTCTTCACAACTTCATCATCAGATATCAGTCCTCTTGCTTGATTCATTCACTCGGGCAACTCGTCACACGTTAAAATCGTTAAAACACATAACACTTACACAAACACAAAAACATGTAACAGTCTTGTGAAGAACCGGTGTGCACTCTAATAAGTACGGTGAAGCACTCATTGTAATTCTTGTATTATTTAATTCTAACTTGGTACCGAAAAAGGCATATCTACTTACACCGTCTGTGAATTTGTAACGTGGTTCTAACTTTCGTTAGGGTTTTGCGTATTTCCGTGCAACCATTTGGCTAACAGTTCTTCTTGGGATAGGTTTATTGAATTCAGGTTTTACGGTAGTACTTTGTTTGGCTATAATTTGTTTAATCAAATAGGAATAAGTTAGTAGTTTATCTATGATATATTCCAAGACAATTTTTAAGTAATTACTGTAATTCAATCATCATATGTCGCACGATCTCTTGTTGAGGTGCGGTCATACTTCTTAAAACGAGCAAATAAAATATATAAATTAAAGTTTTATTTAAATTGTGTAATATACATTTGTTTAAAAAAAGAAAGGACAGTTTTTTATTCAAATTTTTTTTTTGTGGAATAATACTTTTATTATTTGTTATTATAATAATTCTTTGAAATTACAGTAGAGTCCCGCTAATCCGAACCCCGCTAATCCGAAAATCCGCCTATTCCGAACAGAGTTCAGAAACAATACCTATTTAAAAAATTTAAAATACAAGAGAAATTAAAAAGACGTTCGTGATAATTTAGTAGCACTTTAACCACTGTCCAATCTTTTTAACACTTCAAGTTTTTCTTTTAAAGTACACGAAGCATGACTACGTTTACTTGCCTGGTTTAATGTTTGACAGTTGACGTCAATGACTACGGACAAATAAAAAAGGCACAGTGACTCGGTAAAGTAACTCAACACTCGCGGAACAAAGATTTGCAATAAATTTGCAATAAGCGCGCACAGTTTATCGAACTCCCCCAGAGTAAACACTGAACTAGATACGATTAGACTAGTGCTAAATGCAGCGATTCATAAATACTAGTGGACCCGGCAATGCTTCGCTATTGCTTGATTTACCTAACCTAAAATTATATTCAGTTTTTGATCCAAATCAGTTGTTGATCAAAATCAGCTGTTTTAAGCTTTTCATACGAACAGCTGTTTTTTGTGCCCCTGATAAAATCAAAAGAAATCTTTCTTCTTCTTCCTTAAGATTGACCTTTCAGAAGATTAACATTGAAACTTTGAGGGCCACTGGGGCGTATCCCTGAGGACCGATGTATATTATAATGGGATTTTGCTCATCTACAGGACACTACCTATCTAACGGTATGCGCGAATTTCTCCTACGATGCACACAAGCTGAGAAAAAAGGACGACAAGTTTTGTGCTTGCCTATTAATATATAGATGTTTGAAACGCGGGAGGGAGAGGGGTAGGTAATGTCTCGGCGCTATGAGTCATCGAAGGAAATGCATTTTTTTTCCGACTTTCACTGAACCTGTTCACAAGCCGATCGAAGCTGTATAGAGCTGACGTTAGCAGATGTCCTCACACATTATTTACCCATTAACATGTCAATACGTTGATATTATTTATGAAATCCGAATATTCCGAATTCCCGCTAATCCGAACAGTGTTCGGTCAAAATTAGTTCGGATTAGCGGGACTCTACTGTATTTGTAAATTACATTATTTTCCCCACTAACTATAGATTATCATCCTTTAAATTGTATGTATTATGTATGCAGTTGTAGGTTTAATCCAATTTTACTTGCTATTTGAAATAATCATTCACGTTTGTAGTCTTGTATTTTTGCCTTTTCGTAACCGATTGAACGTTATTTCCTAAAGTGCATTCATTTCTGATGGTAATGTTTTCACTTGTAAGTTCCTTGTGTCAATGGATTTTGACAGTAACAAAATAAAAGCGATGTAAATGATGAGAATAATACAATTTTAAAGATTTTATTTTATACTAGGGGCCCATGCACAATTCTCTCGCCAACCACTTCGGTGACATACGGCGATGCCAATGCAAACCTCAATCTCTAATTATTTTTTTCATAACTTTTAAATTTTTTCAATTTTTTTATAGGAATTTTTACGGAAATGATTGATTAGGACAGATGCACTTGGATGTAAGTTGCGTTCAAGGGGGTTAGCTGTGACCTGTACATAATGTAAGACATAAATCGAAATAGATACGCAATACCCCCAACATTTGACCACAAAATCCCTAATTTTTTCCATAATGTTTACATGTTTTCAATTTTTTTAACAGGAAATTTAAATATTTTCGGAATAAAAAGTAGCCTATCTCTAAAAAGTACTCGTTAATGAAAACTTTGTCAAAATTGGTTCAGCCATTTCGGAGATGGGCCCTGCCAAACAGACAGGCAGACAGACAATTTATAAATGTGTGAATAACTATATATGAACTTAGAAAAAAGCTTATATTTTGAAAACACAGACAGTCAATTCAATTTTATTTATAAGTATAGATACCTGATTAAAAATTTCATGGATCCCATTATAAAGTTAGTCAAAAATAACGCCACGTTTGTACATTACCAAACTAATGTCGGTGGGCGTCACAGTGAAGGTAAATCGATAACAAGTAAATAAATTCGAACCTACGCAATCTGTGTTGGATGTTCTAACTGTAGCAGACTGGCCTAGCGTCTTTAACCGATCGGCCACTCTACTTCCCTTTTTGGAAAAAAATGTAATGACGAAGCAAGATTTCTAACAAGGCCTTATGTATCGTTCTAACTCGTTTTATATATTTAAAAAATTTGGAAAACGGTTGACCCTAAAGGCCATCCATGTAACTTCCAGCTAAGTTTAATTACAACAAACACTATTTTTGGAAATTTTGAACTGCCATAACTTTTGAATGAATCAACCGATTTTTTTCGATTTGCGGCAATCGATGCAGTTTTTTAAGTCCATTGAAAGAATCAACAACAAAAATTTTTCAGATGAAAAATTTCGGAGAAATTGAGAAAAAACACTTTTTTTATTTTCTTTCGTTCACGATATCTCACTAACGAATTAACCGATTTTGACCGGACTGGTAGCGATCGACGTCGCTTTTCAAGGTTAAAAGCTGATTAGATTTTGGAATTGATCGGTAAAGCCGTTTAAAAGTTATTCCAAAAAAACCTGATTGAAAAAATTGTATTTCTTAGTTTTTTCGAAATTTCTCAGAACCTACTGGTCCGAATTAGTTGAAATTTGCAGGAAATCTAAGTTTGATGGAACTCTTTAGAACGCCGTTTAGTAGGATCCAATCGGTTAAGCCGTTCAAAAGTTATAAGCGGGTCACATACTTACATACACACAGACAGGGTGACACCCTCTCGGAAGTGGTCAGGGAAGATTCCTAGGACCTCAAAACGTCGAGATCTGATGAATACTCGATTTTCGAAAAACGGGGTGAAACCAATAACTTCTCGATTTTAGAAAATTTTCAATTTTCTTAGCGGGAAGTTAAAAAAAATACACCGTGTATAATATATATTTTCATAACTACTATTTTGGTTAAATTAGGCTAATGAAGATGGGAGGGAAGCGTATAGAGCAAAAACATCAAACGGTATTAACTATTTTGGGAATTGCGCAACGTATAAGTCTGGACGAGTTCCTTTAACCACTACGTCACTCTTCTTTAATAGTTTTACAACATTATGCGTTTTTCACATTGTATTCATGGCAATACAAGTATGCAAATGGAATTATAAATTACACGTTTTTGGTTTAGTTTGTGGAGTATGTTTTACCAAGGTTTGGACTGTTAATGGTTTAGATATTTCGATATGATTAGTGTAGCCTATAAATCGAATTTATCGTTTCATTAGTAATCGGAAACTAATGTCTGTCTGATATTCGATGTTGAGTGTTCATAAAGTCGCTTTAACCCCCTTTATTATTTTTGTCATTGAAAATAAGTTAACAAACATTTCTAAATATCTTGCGTTACATAAAAGGAAAAAAATGACATATCTGAACTTTCATGATTTTGGAGGGCTTGAGGGGGTAGGGAGGTTAGAAATTTCAAATATAAAGGTATGAATTTAAAGAGAAACAGAATGGCGCAATATAGAGCTTAGTATCTTGCTTTGTTTCAAAGTAATAGACGATCAAAGTTCTGGAAAATGATATTGTTATCATAACATCAAAGCAGGTTATTAATTTGTTAATATTAGGAATAAGTAGGTTGTACGTTATAAAAATGTGTCCTGTTATGTAAAACAAGATACGTACAAAGTGTTGTTAAGGGTCTGCTGTAGTGGCGGCCATCTTGGATTTTATTCCATAAGAGCAATGTTAAAATTCAAACCATTTATTTCGTTTATTTCTTATCATAAAATTGTTGGCAAGGTCTCATTTTAATAACAGTCACAATACGCATCAGTATTGCAATTGAGTTTTTTTTAAATGCTTTTGATTTATTATGCAATTGACATTTTATAAGTGCAAAGTTTGAATTTTTTTCCTAACACAATAAAAAAATAATAACGAAAAATAATTTGCAAACCGGATCCAAAATTTTATAAAGAATTTTCAGTTTTTTTTTTTCAACACTCAATTACAAAAGATAGACTTATAAAATGGTTTGAAATGAGACAATGTCAAAGCGTTCAGCTGCAAGAAATTGCACTGTTTAGATAGGGATATAGTGAGAAGCGCTTTCGTTTCCGGTTGATTTCTCGTTTACTGGAGCAGACCTTTTTAAGAGGATTCCCTACTGAAAATATGGTTTTTCTAAAATAAGGCTTACGCCTTTTTTTAATATGAACCTTTTTTTTATATTCATTAGAACCTAGAAAGTTGTTTACACTTTTAGGAATTAGGAAAAACACTTTTTTGACATACCTTTTTGAGTTGTTTTGGTTTTTTTTTAGGCAAAAAATGCGTAAAAACGTTTTTACTACTGAACCAATTTGGCCGTTTAATATCATGTTTTAAAGTACATAAAAAGCACTAGCTTTTTGGGTATGGTTATATTCTTATAACTAAAAGTTTAATAGTTATGACCTAAAAAAAATATATATATAACAAATTTGTCATATACAAATTTAAAAAAAATAGTCTTGTATTTGTTTTAGTGGAATCAAAATACCAAGAACGTTGCCCTATAAGCTACTAAATATGTGGTAAAAATTTCATCACTGTAGTTTTAGCAGTTAAAAAGTTATAATAACTTTTGTGTAAAAAATATCAAAATTTAAATTAGTTATTTTAGCAGCCATAGAGGGGAATAACTTGCACAACCGATAATTGTGGTCATGATATGTTTTACTTACATATTGGAGGAATTGAAAGCCTAATAATACACATTGTTCTAATTCTTTACAATTACTTTAAAAAAGTAAAAAAAATCTTATTAGTCCAAATAGCAAACATAAAGAAGTTCAACTCGACCCAAAGTAGGTGGGCGCATTGCTTTGAATAAATTTTTCACGCTGATCTAAAGAACTTTTGTGGCATTTGTTATGTTTTTCTAAAACCTCATGAAGTATAGAATCAGGAAAAACTGATTTTTTTTTGAAAGGGGTAATTTTTAAGTAGGGAATCCCCTTAACTCATTTTCACTAACAAAAATAACGAGGGGGGTTAAAGGTACTTTAATGAACAATCTGTATATTTGATTGTACCTTTAGAATATGTATACAACTAATTAAGAATTGACACTTTAAAGAAAATCCCAAAATCGACTTAAACTGTCAATTTCTATTAAATTTAATTACATTTATTTATTTTATTATTATGCTAATTTTTAAGTACTTATTATATAATATTAAACGTGTTTTATGTACGTACCACATGTATAGAGCCTCAATTTCGATGAAACTGCACTATACCACTGACGTAGAATTAAAACAATTTAGGAACACTTCGACTATGTTAAACTATCGAATAACCACAACTTGTAATATGATGTAATCCAAAAACTCCAACCTCATGCCGCACGAACACCAGCTTGTGGAACTGTTCGGCAGCGCGCACTGTCACTGTATGACTGTACCGGAGGTTATCTCTTTACCTATATATATATATTTACGCAAGTTCCGTAGTCCTACATCAGTTTACAACCGTAGGAATGTGTTAACATGTGCAATATGACGCAACGAAGCGATAACCGACACTATATATATATATATATCCACGCTGGAAATAATGATCTAATTTTATCCCGGTTTACTTGGAACGAATTAGTTTTTCAGTGGAAACGTGTTGTGGGTTGAGCAATCTGTCAGACTAGAGATTAAACGTTTGCTTACTAGGTTATCTCGACCGCTTTCGTGAAATCGATTAAAATAAAACGGACGAACTTCGATTAAAATAAAAATGCAATTAAATCAAAGTTGCAACTTGTGTTTGTGTATGAGTTCGGTGAAACAATTCGACCACGCAGCTGAACCGCTGACGTGAGTTGATCAAATTTAAAAAATTAAGTTAGGAATATGTTTTAGGGTTTCGACCGACAATTTGGGAAATAGGTCTATTCACGACGGTGTTTATAGCTGCGAAATGGTTCTCAAATAGTTTTCTCTCAGCTAATAATAATAATATTAATTAGTTATTCTACTACTTTAATACAGTTATACAGTCATGGTGAATCTGTTTAATAATTTAAATATATGTTTGTGAGAATGTATGTGCCAGTTTGTGGTACCGTTTATTTCTACTAACACCATCTCTCCTATAAAATCTATTAATTATTTATTATTATTATTATCTTACTATTGTCATCCTTTTTCACAAAATAAAAATTTTAAAAATTTGTTGCAGAATCACCTTAACCTCCCAGCCCCCGAATATTAATACAGAGACCTATTTTTAGACTAATGCATAATATTAAAATTAATCAATGAATTTTACAGAGAACGACTGTTTTCTTCTTCTTGTATGATTATTAGTGTTCAAAATTAAATTCGGCTATCAAAGGCCACATAAGGGCCCAAGCATCTCTGAAATATTTGGCCAATCCTTGCCATTCAAATAAGATTCAAACTCCGTTTGACTTAATATTGCTTTAGCAAACCATTTTGTGCAAATTTGTTTAAGTAAGGGACACACCGCTACAATTCATCCAATCTGTGCTAAGTACGTTACACGTGCTAAGTGTGTTATATTCGAGAAACTCGTTTGACTCTAGCGCTGTTTAGAGTCGATAGCATACTCGACTTAGCACGATCCGGGGTCTCCTAACAGGTGTTAACGAAGTACAACTCTTGGGGAGGGCAATTTGAGGTTTTCATATTGAATCATACTTTAGAAAATAACACTTTAGCACATTAGCACAAGGGGTCCTTCACTCAAAATTCAAATAGCAGTTTAGCATGGTAATACATTAAGCATTTAGCACAGATTGTATGAATCCCTCTGACGTGTCAGTTTCTCACCCAGCTTACACACAGAACAGAGATAATTTCTGTCTGCAATCCAGGGTTTGTAATTCGAACGAATTGCTACGATCTAGCTTTTATTATTAACAATATTGTTGACGTATCAAAGTCTTATTTAAAATATGTTTTTCTCTAAGGTCAAAGTCAAGGGTACGGTTCAGAGTATGGTATTTTCTTAGCCTTGTTCTCTGTAAACAACTGTTGAAGCACTTGGTGGGAAGGGTAATAGACGCAATACACATGTATAACACAATCATTTTTTGTAGAGTACATTGTGTTTTAATTAAAGTAAATATGTAAACCTATTTAGAAAAAAATGTATGCTAATTGTGTGCTTATGACCACACCAAAGAAGTGTAAACTTTTTAATTAACACAACTTACGAAATGAGAAAGCACAATGTCTATTTCAGCGGTATTAAACTAATTAAACTATACATTGTAATAATTTGTTGCTTTATTTATAAGCCTGCATATGAAAAAGTTGTAACTTTGTTTAGTATCAAAATTGGTAGTATGCTCTCCTGGGCAGCGCATATACATTATGTTTAGACAAAATTATCAAGGGTGATTTATTTATTAGTCAATCTTAACAGTCAAGTAACGTTTGGATATTTAAAAATGGTATACTTTGCTTTCTTTGAAAGTATCTTACGATATGGATTTCTTATTTGGGGAAATGGAATAGGAATTCAAACAATTTTAATTCTTCAAAAAAAATCATTGAAACTTTAATACTAAGAAACTCGGATAAATTGGAACACTGCAAGCCAATGTAAAATATATAAACTGGTATTTTAACTGTTACCAACTTATATATTTTGGATGTAGTAATGTATGTAAAGAATAATATTTACATACGTATCCAGTTAAAGGATTAATTTATAAGTATAATACAAGATTTGTTCATATTCTTGAACAACCAAGACGTAGATTGAATAAATCCAAGAATTGTCATTTAGATTTAGGAATCGAACTGTGCAATAAACTGTCTGACACTTTTCGAAGCTTGTCAAATGATAATGTATATCACAGTTTTTATGGTTATCTAGAAAAGCATCCAGTTTATAACTTGGCGGATTATTTGAATTGTGATATCAGTATTTAGTAGGCCTGGGACATCTGTCATGTTAGTTTTAAGCTTTAATAAATTAAGCCTGTACGTGACGAAGTCTATTGCAATGTTGTACACGTGCTGAAGGACCAATAAATGTTCTGTTCTGTATTAACATTAACAGACTAAGCCTATGACCACAGACTATTCTATAGTCTGTGCTATGACGTAGGACAATCTGTTACACTTATATACCCAACTCAAATATATTAAACTAACAATTCGATTGTGGCCTAACCGGCTAAGGCGCTAGTCTTTGGTGATGGACTCTGCCGGTTCGAACCTCGGCAAGATCAAAACTTTTTCAAACAGATGGAACAGAGCGTTTCACATTAGGAGCGTTTCACAAAATGCATGGTGAAACGCGTGACGGTAAAATCCGATTCACCCCCAGCAACAAGTAAACTGTATGCTCTGCTGTACACACATGTATGCACATTTTTTGGACGTGGTGAGCCTATAGACGTTTACACTTCAAAAACTTTTATTGGTTTTTAAAAGTCACGTATTTGTTTATAATTTTATATTTATTTTCTACGAAGCGGAATTTGAATACTCTAAACTGTAACATAAAAACAAATCTTTTGCATTTGAAAAGGCGTCTAAACACAAACATTGTTCACTGCTAACACGGCTATATTATTGATTCTCTTTATTATTATCTTTTGTCATTAAAATAAATTAAAACTAATTTACAAAATAAGTAGGTAAGTATTTTATCTGCTAAGATATTTATTTTATATTATTCTAGTTTAGAATTTATCTGCTTTAGAACACAAAGGAGGATTATTACTGTTATCACTCAGAACTTATGATTAGATAATAGTTTAATGGACTTATAAACAAACTGTTAGTGTAAATGCTAGATAGTAGAACTATAACGTAGTAAAAGAACTCAGAAAGTAACTATTTCACAACTAATTAAGTACACAGTTTCATATTTTAAATAAATATTCGTATATTGTAGTCATTTTGGCGAATGGTTATTGTGGGCTTTTCTTTTAAGTTAGTTGGAATTATAATCCAAAATTAAATTTAGTATTTGAGTTAACACAATGTTAAACCGCCCTAAATATAAGTTTAAATATCATTATGGATTCCAAAAACATAATATATATACTTAAACATAAAAGTAAACCTTTCTTGATTAGATTTTACAAAAACTGTTTGAAAGTGGAATACGTTTTTGTTTCAGTAGGCTATACAAGTAGTTCCTGTGAACAGTAGACCTCGCTCGTTGAAATAACAAAATGGTAGTTGGTAAAGGACTAAAACTCGGTAAATGCGAAGCAACGCTAATTGCTCCCCCTCCAATCCTTACCTTTCCTTATCTCGGCTCCCCCTCCACAACTCGCTCACAGTTACAGCGGCCACACTGACGTAGCGCAGGAAAGAGCATGACAGCAGGTAGAGCTCTCTCTCTCCCTCTCTCCATAAAATTATAAGGTTTTATGAAGATATCTAAAGAATAAATGTATAAAAACGCGGTTAAAATACACAAAAACTTTGACGATTTTTTAACAATTTTGAAGTTTGCGGCCATTTTGTGAGCTTACCGTTAGAGATACGGAAAAAAACAAGAAAATAATTTTGTAGAACATCATATTTGCTACTCGCAAAATGTTATTCCTTTTTCAATTCGACTTACTCAGCTGAAAATGTAGTCATTCATGCCATACTTTAACCTATAACGTAATTTTTTCTGGCTATACTTATTTACGTTTAACAAGCCTCTGATTGGTAAATGGGCGTGTATCGGTACTGGAATTGGGAGTTATCTCAAATATTATAGCATAGATAAATGATTGTATTTGCGGTTACAGGTAAAGCGGCTTTTAAAATGACGTGGCATATTATCTGAATCGTGATCTACCAAGTAATACTCAATCATGCAAACCAGCGCCCACTTGTAAAACGTAACGAGGAAGTGGTATGACTTATGTAGGCCTAATATTTGGAAAAAATGTTGAATAATGTTTTTTTTAACACAGTTTCTTACACGAATAATTATATACACGAGTATCTTTTATAAGATGTATTTTTTTAAAAACGTAAATTAATTAAATACTTTCGCAGTTTTAACCGTATGAATTTTTTTATAAAGTTAGTTTGTAAAAAATGGAACAATAAAGCGATAATTAAGGAGTATCTTAAGGACATACCGTACATAAGGACAATCATTAAGGACATTTTGTAAAACTGCTGTTTAATTCTATATTTTACTTTTACAACTATTAAAGTCTATTTTATAGGCGTAGGAACAGACACTTTAGCAAACAGATATGTTTTTGTGCAGTTATTAAGATCTTCTTGTCCAAAACAGTCATCTATATACAGGGTGATTGACCAAGAATAAAAACGTCTTAAAATTGCATGTAAAATCCAAAACCGTTATAAAAAATAGGGGTTTTCATTAGAAATTTCAAAGTTGACCGCCATGTTGGAAAATGGCGGCCATTTAGAAATATTTTAACTACATATTTTTTAATTTCTCATAAAACAAGGAAAGGTTCCCTATTTAAAGTTTGCTGTAAAATTAATACTTTCTGAGATCCCAATGGTGGCCCAATTAAAAAAATCACATAAAATAGAAATTTTTTGAGAAGCCGTAGCTCATAAACGGTTGGGTTTAGAAAAAAATACAAAAGAATAAAAATGTCTTAAATTTGTGCCCCAATCGAAATTCAACATAAAAAATAGGGGTTTCCATTTGAAAAAAATGAAGTTGGCCGCCATATTGGAAAAATGGCGAAGTTTTTGGAAATGTTAATATTGTATTTTTAATGTAAGGGAAAAAGTAGGGAAGGTCCCCTATTTAAAGATTGTTGTAACTTTTATAGTTTCTGAGATGCCAATGGTGGCCCATTTAAAAAAATCACCCTGTATACATACGAGGGTAAACCACAGGGTGCTCCACACGCCAACCACGTTGGAACCTTCTATATACATAATCATGTTATGCTTTCTTTATAGTAAAGGTGTAGGATTAATAATAATTCGACCACGCAGCTGGACCGCTGACGTGAGTTGAGCGAATTTCCAAAATTAAATTTATATCCCTATGTTTTTGGGTTTATAACAACTATTTGGGAAATTGACATAATCACGAAGGTACTGCCAGCATGTACCAAATATATTGCCATCGGTCACCACGGTAAAAGTCGTGGATTTAATTCTGGTACTTTCTTTTACGGTATTTTACGTTTTTATTGTTTTTGGGGGAACCAGATGGGCTACAAGGTCGCGTAAAAAAACAAAATGTGCAGAATTATTTCGTATGTCTATTCTTGTAAAAAAAACTTCAACAAAATTTAATTCTAGTACGAACAATCTCAAAATATTGTTACTTCTGGTCAAAGATTTGGTCTACTTCCGGTCAATTTTTTTTGGCTAACGAACTCGTCGAAACGACTTAGAAAACCAACCAGACATAAAATTTGGACCAAATCAGACATAAAATGCGTTCGTTGGAGTGCGCAAAATTATATACATGATACTTCCGGTCAAAAATGTGGTCTACTTAATGTAATTTTTTTTTGCTAACGAACTCGTCCAAGCAACTTAGAAAACCAAACTCCGTACCAAATTTGGACCAAATCGGACATAAAATGCGTCCGTTAGAGTGCGCACACATATTTACATAAAGTTACGTCCGGTCAAAAATGTGGTCTACTTCCCGTAAATTTTTTTGGCTAACTTACCAGTTCAAACTACTTAGATAACCAACATGTGTACCAAATTTGGTCGAAATCGTACGTAAAATGCGTCTGTTAGAGTGCGGACACATATATACATAAAGTTACGTCCGGTCAAAAATGTGGTCCACTTCCGGTCAATTTTTTTGGCTAACCTACCAGTTCAAACTACATAGAAAACCAACATGTGTACCAAATTTGGTTGAAATACGACGTAAAATGCGTCCGTTAGAGTGCGAAGACATA
>JAGFPH010003874.1:16568-26584 GCA_018207615.1 Philaenus spumarius | reverse complement strand
GGACCATGATCGGTGCTCATTTGCTACTCCCGACCTTGGGTCTTACCATAAGGGCCACTGCAATAGCTATTTTTTCCTATGGAAATTCGCTAATAACCCAAAAGATAAGATGGTAAACAACTTTAAATGTTCAAGTCAAATTATTTCGTATATTTTATAACAGCAGTTATAATAAAGGTTAAAAGAACCGGCAAGGTCTACACTTTAATAAAAACCAAAATAATAGTTAGAAATACAAATAATTGCTTCAAAATTTGAAAACAACTGTTAATGAAAATATTAGAGCAAACAGCTGTTTTATCTGTCATTTTATTCAATTGATTGCTATGTAATAAATGTAAATACATGTGTTGGTTCATCAGTCTAGGCCTATAGATTTCGTCCGACTAAATTTACAAATATTGAAATAAAAAATGTTTTTATCAAAATGAATTATAGCCTTTGTTACTCGGGATTTGTATTAGTAAAACTATTTTTTTAATCGGTTCAGTAGTTCCAGAGATCACCTCCTACATACAAACAAACAGATTTGACTTCTTTATATAATTATAGAAAATAAATCGTGGAGGACATTGTGTCAGTGCGTTTGTTTACACTAATCTTCACAAGGGCTGAAACAATTTGCATGCGGTTTTCAGTGCAGCATTGAGATAAGCTTGTACCCACATTTAGTGTTTGTTTCAGTTAAATCAGTTTACAAGTAGAAAATATATGTCAATTTGAAAGAGTGTCTCGTGTGAATATGTTGTAACTGACGGCGTTGTGTTTGCAAAACCCAAACTTACAGCGTGCCTCAACATTGCATATATGCGCCTGAAAGTCGTCGGGACAAAATTGGACAGACTATCGTTGAAGCTACAATGAAGTTGTGGTGGTCTTACTTGACCAGTTGAGGCAATAGGCGTGACACTGTATTGCGTACTCACGATGATAGCCTACATCGGCATGTTAGACACACCGGGCTCATGATGGCATGCAATATCCTTTAACTTATTCCCACTGTGAAGTCGGGTACAGTGGGAACAGATAAGTATTTAATACATGTTTGCACGCATGAAATCGCAAGCACATAAAGTATACCCAAAAGATTGCGATATTAGTGATCTGCTACAGTATTTAGTGTACAAATTTGTAGCTGAAAATAAATTAAAAATTGAGATTTAAATTAAATTAAAAAAATATTAAATGTTTGCGAGTACTTATATAGGGTGGTAACAAACGGCCCTTGTGCTTAGTAAAGCCAGAAAGCTAATCAGATTATACATTTGTTTTCCAATCCCGTTGGAACCTTCTGTACACATAGGCCTAATCATGTTAAAGTATGTTTTCTTTATAATAAATGTGTAAGATCAATAAGAACCCTTCAAAGCTAAGATTGCAGACAATGTTAAATTTTCAAATCAAATTATTTCGTATATTTTATAACAGCAGTTATAATAAAGTTTAAAAGAACCAGCAAGGTCTACACTTTAATAAAAACCTAAACTAAAAGTTAGAAATACAAAAAAAATAGTTGGTTCAAAGTTTGAAATAGAGCAAACAGCTGTTTAATCTGTTATTTTATTCAATTGGTTGCTGTGGTAAATAATGTAAATACATTCAAGAAATACGTGTTATTTCATCAGTCTAGGCCTAACCTAAGAATTTTGTCCGACTAAATTTACAAATATTGAAATAAAAAATGTTTTTTATCAAAATGAACGAATTATAAGCCTATGCTACTCAGGGATAGTAAAGCATTTTATTAGTAAAACTATTTTTTCAATCGGTTCAGTAGTTACAGAGATTACCCCTACATACGAAAACAAAAAAACAAACAAAAAAATTTTACGTACCGGTAAATTAAATTAAATTTTACACCTTAATTAACGTAGTACATATTTCAATATGGATTCGTTTCTGTGAGTAATCTGAAACACGGGTGAAATCTATCGCCAGCTGTAACTCTCTAAAGAAGCATTTCCGGACTTGTAAATATATGCACTTTTTCATTATTTTTTGCTAGTGGAATTAGTTCAGAAGGTGCTCGGAACATTATGCAATTAAATTAATATTTTAGCTCATAATAACATTAAAATATTTTGTTTCTAGAGTTATTCTTGGGTGTTGTTGACAACTACCAAGAAATACATTTTTCCTTTTTTTGTCAATATCTCTGTTATCCTTTGAGCTACAGACAAAGTAAAAAAATAATTGTGTTTGTCATTAAAAAATCGAACTCTTTTGTCTCTTGTATATTTTTTTTTTTTGTAAAGTTAGCGGGTTTTGAGATATTTGACATAAAAAACTATAAACGGCCACCATTTTGAAAGTATTAAAAATAATATTCTATATTTTTGAACAGTGATAAAAGGTTACGCAACAAATAGGTGTACAAAGTTTGAGCTCAATATCTTTTCTATTTCCAAAAAACATTAAGTATTTTGTAAAAAACAGGTACAGACATATAGACGAATAAATAAGCACCGTAGACCCATGTTTATATTGTGAAATATGTTTGTCTGGATCCCAGGAACATATACACAAAAGGGGTCCAGAGAGTTCGGGGAACCCTGTATATTTATAAATTATTCTTCAAAAATAAGAAACTTCAATCAATAAATAATATATGTCATGGTATTGTTCTAAATAAAATAGTAATATTATAGTTATTTTAAAGTTATTAAAAGTTTTATTACAAAAAAACAAAATAATTATAATATATATTTACAAAAACATGAACATACAATGTGACATACAATAATTGCTCTTGAATTGTCTATTATTTTAAACAAAATGCAAACAGAATTTATAATGCATTGTAATATTTATTCTAATAATACGCACAATAATAATTAATAAAACAATCTTTTAGCCTTTTCAATATTTAATTTTGTTTACATTTATTTAAAAGCATTCTAAATTTTCGTTACGATTCCTTTCTTGACTGTTTTTATAAATCTTACACAGTCCTCGTAGATGCACTTTATAGCCGGCGGTAAACTGCTAAGAAACATCTTCCAAGTGTCACATTCTATAAATATCCGTCGATCGGTGATATCACACGAGTTACCTCATATCTTGTCTTCAGTGACTTATCCATTTCCTGGAACAATAAAGAACTGGTATTTTTATGTGTACCCTAATTGCATTAAAAGCGTTGCGGTAATAAGGAAAACAGCGGAAAATATACAATTACACAAAATTATTCACAAATTACTTACAATAGCTAAGTTTACAATGGTTAAATACTAATTTGTTAAGTGAAATTGGTTATTTATCAAGTTTTCCTACTGAAATTGCATTTATAAATACTTATGTTAAACAGGGAAACAGTTAATTAATATATGATTGGAGCGTATAGAATAGTCAACGAATGCCCAAAAGGGGGGGTCTAGAAGGAAAGCCAATAAGCGAAAAGACCAACTATGGTACGTTGTTTCGGGTACCTTGTAGTATAACATACTAAAGGTCCTTGAAGAAAGGGGGGAGTGGGTTAAAATCCTTGTTTTTGGTTTTTCACCTATATCTCAGTACGAGTTGGTCCTACAAAAACTATATAAGTAGTCTATACAAAATTAAAGCTGACAAAATTCTCTACAATTTTTATTCCTATAATGTGTTTGCTATCTGTAACCATTATAAGACATACGCTCTAAAAAATTGGTAAGTTTCTATTTTTAACTTTTTATTTTAGTTTTCACTTTTTCGAAGGTAAACTGGTGCAACTTAAGATTATCGCGTCTAAAGATTTTGTTTGTGTAACCAGAGTGGTTGACGTCCCACAACGCCGGTAACAGTCTCTACTCTTCAATAAAATTCGAAACTGTTTCTGAAGACCGCGACATTTTGACTAGTTTAAACGAAACGACGAACGGATTAAGGCAAACAAATAAATCGAAAGTTTTGGGTTGGATTCACTTTCAATAAGGCACGCGCTATCGAATTCTGAGAATTTTAGGGGGGAAGAAGCATGCCTCTACGCTTGCCACACGTTCCCTTCATCGTGCGTCATGTTGAAGATGAAAGGGAAATTGAAGCGCACGAGTGTGGACATAGCTTAACTTTCACAAATTGTGCCCTTACCTGACGTAAAAAACGTTTTCACTATACTGCACCGAAAACAGCTGTTTTATGTACCTATTCGTAGATTTTCCATGCAGTAAATTTTACGGTGCACCAGCTGTTTTTACAAATAAGAATAAACATATTAGTTTTATGTTAGCAGCTGATTAATTTTGCCAATGAAAATATAACGGAGAAACCAAACAAGTTTTAATTGTTTTTTGTGTGTGTTTTTAGCGAATTTCCATAGGAAAAATGAGCTATTACACTGGTCCTTATGGTGAGACCCAAGGTCGGGAGTAGCAAATGAACACCGATTATGGTCCCCAGAACACGTTTTGGTGTGCCATTAAACTTCATATATATGCATATATGTGTTCGCACTCTAGCGGCCGCATTTTAAGTCCGATTTGGTCTAAATTTGGTACACGTGTTGGTTGTCTATGTCGCTCGGACGGGTTCGTTAGCCAAAAAATCCAACAACCGGAAGTACGTTTTTTGACCGGAAGTAACTATTTTTTTAGATTTTTACTACGAGAATGAAATTTTTTTACAGTTTTTCTACAAAATGTAAGATGTTATTCTGCACATTTTGTTTTTTTACGCGACCTTATAGCTTGCTTGGTTCCCCCAAAATCGACCAAAACGTAAAATACCATAAAAGTACCCGGTTCAAAGCCAAGTGGTGCAAACTCGCGAGGCCACTAGGCGCAAACAAATTCTACTAATATATTGAGTACACACAGACAGCTGATCAACGCCTTCGTGAGTAGACCTATTTCCCAAATTGTTGGTTGAAACCCTAAAACATAGGCATATAAATTTAATTTTTTTTTAATTTGCTCAACTCACGTCAGCGGTCCAGCTGCGTGGTCGAATTATTTTTAAATTAAGAGATGTTTTGATTAAATGTATGTTAATTTTTCAATGTAGTATAATGAAAAATATTGTACGTAAATCTCCCGGTAAGTTTTTCCGTGCTTGCAAGAAAATCCCGAACGCGGCTGCGCCTCGCGCGTGAACTATCAACCACGCTCGCACAGAAAAACCTATTTACCAGGCACGTAACGTAACATACTATTAAACTCTCTCACAATGTAAATACAAATATATTCCTATGTATATTTGATATATCGTTACGTCAGTTGCTATTAGGTTAACAGTTTCCGAGTAGTTCTTGGCAATAAAATGCTCTCATCGTCGAGATCCTATTGCTTTTGCTTTATAAATAATTATGTATTCATGCGCCGTTGCCAATTTAATTAACCCGACGTTTACTTGGAAAACACTCGATTTATACAACAGCCATCGAGACTAATTAAATTAACTCTAAGAGTATTTGATCAGTAAAGTTTTGTCGAGTGCATTGTAGAGGGCTACAGAACTAGATTTTATTGAGCAGGCTGTAACGGACCCGACCGAGGGTAGAAACTTTAGAGTTTGGAGTATCATTGGAATAGCGTTGGGAGAGTGCTTTACGTCCAGAAACTGATGCACTAATGTATTAGAACTAAATTACTAGCAGTTATATGTATTATCTATACTAATATTATAAAGAGGTTTGTTTTTGTTTGTTTGTTTGTTTGTAGCCTATGTGTAGGGTAATCTCTGGCATTGCAGAAGCGATTGAAAATAAACGGTACCAGGAACTGGCACATACTTTCTCACAAACATATTTAAATTATTAAAAAGATTCATTGTGACTTGTAAGGAGGGGTAGGAGAGGTGATTTTTTATTCGAGTTGGGGATTACCTAATGAATATTATTATTATTATCTAGAGAGAAAACTATTTGATCGATTTCGAACAAATTTGCTTCAAACACGTCAAGTAGGCCTGTATAGATGCACGAAAAAGGGTTTCGAAAATATTTGAAAAACAACCCCCTTTATCTCCAAAAAAACCTCTAAAATCAGTTATTATTATTATTAGCTAAACGAGAATTTCTAGAAAGATACGGTTTTTTGCATATGGTAGGGCACAATAAAGGCTACAAATAAGCCAAATTTTATCAAAATCATCAGAGCCGTTTTTCTATAAAAAAATAATAACTGATTTTTGGGGTTTTTTTGGCCAAAAAATTTTTGTTTTTTTAAAATTTTTCCAAACCCTTTTTCGTGCATCTATACAGGCCTACTTGATATGTCTGGTGCAAATTTGGTAGAAATCGATCGATCGAATAGTTTTCTCTTTAGCTTTGTATACATACATACATACATATAGAAATACAGACATACAGACATACATACAGACAGACATTTTTTTTAAACCACTTATTTGGACTCGGGGGGTCCCAAAACGGATATTTCCACAAAAATATCAACATCGATATTTTTTGCGATCACTATACTTTCTCTATACTATAGTATAGTGAGAAAGTAAAATAGTTTTACTAATAAAAAGCTACACTATTCCTGAGTAACATATTCTATAATTCATTTCGATAAAAACCTTTTTTTATTTCAATATTTGTAAATTTAGTCGGACAAAATTCTTAGGTTATGCCCAGAACGATAAACCAACCAATGTATTTACATTTATTACCGTAGCAACCAATTGAATAACATAACAGATAATATAGCTGTTTGCTCCAATATGTCCATTAACAGCTGATTTAAAAATTTGAAGCAATTATTTTTGTATTTCTAGCTTTTAGGTTAGGGTTTTAAAGTGTAGACCCGAGCCTTGCTGGTGCTTTTAACCATTATTATAACTGCTTTTATAAAATATAAGAAATGATTTAATTTCAACATTTAGCATTATTTACCATCTTAGTTTTGAGGTTATCATTAATCCTACACCTTTATTATAAATAAAACGTAACATATGTTTTTGGAAGGTTCCGTTGGGGGTTGGCGTGCGGAGCACGCAGGGGTTTCCCCTAGTAGAATATAAAATTTAAACAAAATGTATTTTGGAACGAAGTGCGGGTTCGGTAGGAGTTAACAAATGGAAAATGTAACGCGTAATGAAAAAAGTGTTATTAATTGGTTGCTACGGTAATGACAAATATAAAATACGAGTAACGAAAAAGCGGTATCAAATTGTTTGCTATGGCAATTAGTAATAGAGAATACGCGTAACAAAAAAGCGTTATACAATTGGTTCTTATGGCAATGAATCAAGAGACACGTCTTTTGGTTCATCAATTTGAATTTTATTAATCAATCAAATTAAATTAATTTAATTAATCTGTTCAGTCCGGCGTGGTTCAGATATTATAGTCAAGCGCTGGAATACATTCAATAAACGTAAAATGTTGGTTCATCAGCCTAGGCCTAACCCGAAATTATTGTGTGTAAATTTAATTTATTTTACCTGCCTCAACGTACAATAATTTTAGGTTAGGCCTAGAAAGTAATTTTAAGTCTAGGCCTAACCTAAAATCATTGTACGTGTGCTGCAGTTAAGACAGGTCAAATAAATTAAACATACACTCTATATAACTTTTGGTTAGGCCTAGACGGATGAACCAACATTTTATGTTTATCGAATGTATTTACAATGCACGGACATTTAACTGTGTTTACCATCTTAGCTTTGATGATATAATTAATTCTACGCCATTATTATAATAACATTAAACGTATGTAAACAGTGAATATTTGTATAAAAATCAAACTAATAATAATTCGACCACGCAGCTGAACCGCTGACGTGAGTTGAGCAAATTTCCAAAATTAAGTTTATAGGCCTATGTATGTTTTAGGGTTTCCTCCAACAATTTGGGAAATAGGTATATTCACGACGGTGCTGAATAGCTGCAAAATGGTTCGCACGCCATTCCACATATTGGGAGTAGCCTATCTTCAATACACAAAGCATTGCGTGCTTCGCACGCCAACCCCGCAATAGAATCCACCACATTTTTAACCGGGTACTTCTATGGTATTTTACGTTTAGATCGATTTTGGGGGCACCAAGCGAGCTATGAGCTATAAGGGCACGAAAAAAAACTAAATTGTGCAGAATAATATCCTACATTTATATTTGTAGACAACCAACATGTGTACCAAATTTGAACCAAATCGGACTTTAAATGCGGCCGCTGGAATGCGAACACATATATACATATATACATACATATATGATTTTTAATGACACCCCAAAACATGTTCTTGGGCCCATGATCGGTGCTCATTTTATACCCCCGACCTTGGGTCTTACCATAAGGGCCACTGCTATAGCTCATTTTTCCTATGGAAATTCGCTAATAAACGGCAATTGAAAGATTAAAATAAAATTATGTGTGTATGTTGCCGATGAGGCCGGAAAAGAATTGAAGAAAATGCTTGATGAACTTCGTTCCTGACGGGGGCGGGGGTCCCTCGACCGCACACATTTACTTTATTTGCAGTGAATCTGAAATGCATTGACGTTAGTTACAAAGCTCAACGTTTTTATCAGAAAAAATCCAGCATGATTTCCTCGTTGGGTAAACAGGAAAACTGTGTACAGATAAAACAAGGTAAATGCAATTGTTATCATTTGAATACACATTTTGGTATTTTACATTCATGTGAAACTAATACAATTATGGTTAGCAAGTGTTTTATGATATCATGGTGTAATGTATCGATAGAAAGGTATTTATAGTTGTCAGGATATTTCCCACAACTTAGCACTATTCCCTTTTGAGAAAATGTAACAACTGTAATTTTACAAAACAACAGTGGAAAGTGAGAATTTTGTAGCCTATACCAAAGACTATGAGAAAGTAATAAAGGTTTGAAACTTAAAGAAAAGTCATGAAAAGTATGTACTCGTTATTCCTAAAAATTTTTTTAAATTCACAACAATTCAAATATTAACGAGAGTGGTATACTTTATAAACTTAATGAATAAAGTAATTAAATATAATTGTTGTTTTTTTTACTATCGAGTTAGTACATTAATAAACAATTACAGTTTAAGTTGATTTCAATATCCTCGCCTTTCTACTCGGACATAGCGTAAATCGTTATCTATAACGTTATCACAAACCCCTGTTTTAGCGTGAATAATTCTTTGAAGTTAGGGCAAAAGGGCTGAAGTCAGAAATTTTTATTGTACGAATAAAATATATTATTATTTGTTATTCAATGGTTACGTGGTCTAACTTCAATGTTAAAAAAAGTCAAAGTTATATAAAAACAAATTTTTGTGTTTTTTTTACATAAATATATAAATAAATAAGATACATAAATGTATTATAAAAATTATGCAAAACATCCCAAGGAGACCAGGTAACTAGTCATATCCCCGTTAGCTTGGAAACGAGCCAACCACCGTTTGCCTTACTTCCGCCCTTCTACCATCAAACCACAGATATGAAAAGTTACCTGGTCTTGCCGAGATTCGAACCCAGTTTGTTTTGATCAGGAAGATTCCATGCTATCCACTCGGCTATGGCTTGTCAATAAGAACTGAGAACAAAACAGCACTTGAGTTACGTGCTACCATATTGCCTATCTTGCCCCTTCTCTACTCGCGTATAATATATACTGCAATGCAAGCCATGAGTTTGTCAAAACTTCGAGTGCTTCTCCTGTATCTTTAACGATTTCTGGCTTAAGCCCTTTTGCCCTAACTTCAAAGAATTATTTTGACCACTAGATTGTAGCGTCATAAATCTACTTTATATTTTACTTTAATTTCATTTAAAATGTTCAAATATTAATGTTATGTAAAAATATCATAGTGTAGTACATGTCACCTAACAAGATGCGATGGTACTGAAAAAATAAACGTACTATCGGCTGAGTATAATTAAACGTGTGGTCTTGCTGGGAAAGTTATAGGTTGAGATAAATGCGAGGTAGACCACTGACGGTAGACAAAAATATTGGCTGTAATACTCATTCTACGAGAAACTTTATTGGAGATGAACTTGTAGAGAAAATATTTAGCTTTCATTTAAGCCCAGAAAGCAGTCTGTAGGCCAAACAGGTATCTCGTTATCTTAGAAAAACAAAAATGGTTTAAATCGGGGG
>JAGFPH010003873.1:124944-135664 GCA_018207615.1 Philaenus spumarius | reverse complement strand
AATCAGCTGGATTAGTTTGTTTCTTATTATAAACAGCTGTTTTGTATAGAAATGGGTTTTAAATATTTTCCATGTTAATCTTATGGGGAAAACCCGACCTTTGAGATTAGCTCACGCCATTAAGGATAAGAATTTTTGACATCTAAAACCTTATTGCAAAACTACGAAATGAGACGAATTTTTTGAAACCTCAAACATTAAAATTGGTCCAGAAATAAGGGAGGAGTTGTGTTTACAAAAAACGGCTTCACGTATTATGTATAAAAATATAAGTGTGTAACAGTTTGAACTAATTAGCATCTTAGTAAACATACTATAGACTTGAAATTTAGTGTTTGGGTAGGTGTCATAAAAGTTACCACCAACTATGGGCAATTTTAAAAAGTCTTGAAGGATAGTCAAATTTGGGGCTTTATAATGTAGGATAATTTCACATTTTAACTAATAAATTGGAAAGTTTTCCATTAAATTCATAAAACTAGATACTTTGTGTGTCAAAACGCTAACGGCTCTAATATATAGAAATTTTTTTTTGATAAAACGAAATCGCATTCAGAAAACATTTACAGTGTAGTGGAATTTTTCACTTTTTGCAATATTCTCACTACTTTACCTGTTCTAAACTACTATAGAATCTTAATTTCGAAAAGCTGTAAAAGGCACACAAAAATGTTTTAACGAATAGTCTATAACAA
Organism: Philaenus spumarius; assembly: GCA_018207615.1. Lineage (NCBI taxonomy): Eukaryota > Metazoa > Arthropoda > Insecta > Hemiptera > Aphrophoridae > Philaenus > Philaenus spumarius. The sequence continues at coordinate 134,969 of JAGFPH010003873.1, read as the reverse complement.
AATACGTAATATTGTTCGTACTGGGAAAATAATTTCTCCCAGTTATTATTGATACAAAACAAAGATATTTAACAAAGTCCACAGGCCTTTACAGCTTTTTCTGAAATGTCGAAATTTATATTTTTATTGAGTAAGTACTAATAATCATAGCAAAGTTTTATTTTATGGATTAAAAACCATACCGTTCACATAACATTATTTACATTTTGTTTAACATCTTTCTTTGTACAACATGGATTTATTTGTTAAAAGCTAAACCAACCATTAGAAGGAACTGAAAAATGCACACGGTCGTTTTATGTCAGTGCAGAGGGAAAATCCAGAGAATTTGCAATACACTAGTTAGTACCTTCAAGTTGACTTGTTAAAAAAACCATTCAGTTGAGTTTGCCATTGCCTTTCATGACAAAAATCATGTTTTCGTTAGTGTTAAAGGTTTCAAGCATGGTTTTGCAAAACCACTCTCAAAATTAAACCGGGTGTCCCACGAAGAGGTCCCTATTTTTGAATTAATATATATATTAGATGCACCGAACACTCTACAAACCTGAAACTCAACAGTCCTAACTTACACATATGTAAAAGAAATACACCTGAGTATCAGTTAATTCTGACACATTAGGACAAAATGGCGGGATATCAAAGAAATAGTACCTTTTCGTTAAAATAGTTTTATTTGCTTAAGTGTTACAACATAATTATTGAATTTTAACGATGTTACTAAGCACTAAACAACGTTAGGGAATTAAAGATATAAGTAACTCATAAATAAATTAAATCTATTTGATCCATAAACCTTATTCAAACTGATGTCCATCGATCGCAATGCACTGATGACAACGAAATAGAAAACAGTCATACGCTTTGCTGAACAACTCTCGAGGTATCAACAACAGTTCCTCTTCGATCAACCTCATTAGTTCATCGTCTGTCGCAATGTTATGACAATAAACCTTCTCCTTCAAAAAGCCCCACAGAAAAAAGTCACAGTCAAGTCTGGAGACCTTGGGGGCCAGTCCATGAAGCTGCTGCCACGACCTATCCAACGGTTAGGAAGATTTTGGTCCAAAACTGCTTTGGCCACATTAGCATAATGCGGAGGAGCTCCATCCTGTTGTAAAAAAACGTCTTTCATCTCAGGCTGAGAAAGATGAGGAACTATGTGATTGCTTAAAACTGATGCATACCTTTCTCCAGTCATTGTTTGTCGGGATATGTCATACGACAAAACACCATCCTTGGTAACAGCAGCCCAAACTTTTATACCTGTTTATTTTAATTTCTCTTGTTGTAAGATATGTGGATTTTTTGTGTTATAGTAATGACAATTATGCCTGTTTACAGTTCCTTTTCGATAAAATGTCGCTTCATCTGAAAACACGATTCCTTCATGCCATTTGCTATCTACGTCAGTCTTTTCAATTATTTTCGAACAAAATTCCAATCATCTTCAAGCAGTCCGTGAACTAAATGAGTTTTATAATGTTTGATTTTGTTCTTTTTGGAATACCTTTGGACAGATGACTTCGATATCCCTGTAGCAGATTGCACCTTTCTTACTGAATTAGGCGTATTTGGAGATTCCATGAAAGCAGCACATACGATTTCTTCATTTTCTATGTTGGAGGATCTATGGTATTTTTTTTTGTATTGACCCCGTTTCTAGTAGGATAGTCTTCCACTTACGAATAGATTTCCTTGACGGTGGAACTACACCTGGGTACCTTTCCCTAAAACACCTTATTGCTTCATAACCATTTTCAAAGGCAATAGCAAAGGAACAACATTTCACTTTTTGCTCAGTTGAAAACGGCATGGTACATAAGACACTTTACAATGCAAATTAATAACAAATGCCAATGTTTGTTACCAAATATGTTCATTGTTGTGGATACACGCAGTCAGCTGATAGATTTAAAATAGTCTAAACAGCTGCAGCTGTTCCTATTCTAAATAAAAGTAGGTTTACCCTTAAAATACGATTGCTGATTTTGTTGTTTTTTTGTTTTCCGTCATTTTGTTTGGATCAGTCAGAATTAACTGATACTCAGGGGTATTTCTTTTACATATGTGTTAGTCACGAATGTAGAATTTCAAGTCTGTAGCGCGCTCTATACGTCTGATATATCAATTCAAAAATAGTTACCTCTTCGTGGGACACCCGGTATAATCAATTGCTGGTATAATTGAATTTCTATTAAAGTTAACAAAGATGTTTGTGATGAAACCTTCTCACAGTTTAGTTATTCATACCTAGTATCGCACACACAAAATCGAGCAAACTGGGTCGGGATCTGATTCGCAAACGTCCTTAGCTGCTTGATGTTTTATATTTATGGGATATATTTACACTGAAATGTTATTTCTCTTTCACTACTGATCAGGTTGTTTTGAAGTTTTCAATCTATCTCAAAATATCGTTGCTGTGAACTGGCATACTTAAGTCGCGTCGTGATATGATTTGCTGTATCTGTACGTTTAGCTAATAAAAAACATACGACTTCCTTGTCAGTCCTCCAAGTCATTAAGAAAATTGTGTTTTTTTTTAGTTTTCGAATTTCTTTGAGTTATTTATAAACAATATAATACATGGAAGACTGTTGCATTTGCATTATTTGTTGTATGATCAAACTCTGTGAGTCGAAGCACGTATTTGTTTAAAAGTTTCGCAAAGATGAAGCAACCCATTTCCATGCTAAAATAGAAATTGTTATTCAGCAGGAATATTTATTGTAAATACAGGTAGATGTAAATTTCTGACTTTTGAGATGTTTTAAAGCTTGAGCCCCTAATATTTGAAATGCCATTAACAGTAATTATCTGGTTATTATTTGGTTAATCACAGATATTGTTCACTATAAACACTATAAACTATAGAAAAGGTTTTATCAAAAGTTTTTATGAAGGAAACATGACCACGTACTGGTTTTTAATGAAAATTTAAGGAAACTATAAAATTATTTTAAATTAGTGGTCGGAGCTCAGGATATTTATCTTAGTAATATTAAACATATCACTTTTTCAATCCTGGTAACTCACAATTACTGCTCTAATCCCTGAAAACGTGTGAGAATCAACAAATTGTAGTTACGATGTCTTTCTCAGACGAAGTTTATTTATTGGCTGTTATATTACTTGTGGTGAGCAAAATATACGAAGGCAATTGTAAATAAACGGTACCAGAAACTGGCACATACTTTCTCACAAACATATTTAAATTATTAAACAGATTCACTGTGATTTCATTATCGTAGAAGGTGTAAGAGAGGTGATTTTAAACTAGGAGATTAACTAATAAATATTATTATTAATAGCTAGAGATAAAACTATTCTATCGATTTCGAACAAATTTGCACCAAACACGTCAATTACGCCTGTATAGATGCACGAAAAACGATTTTGAAAAAAATTTGAAAAACAACTTTCTTTATGGCCAAAAAAACCCCAAAAATCTGTTATTATTATTAGCTGAACGAGAATTTTTAGAAAGATGCGTTCTTTCGCATATGGTAGGGTACATAAAAGACTACAAATAACCCAAATTTTATCAAAATCGTTAGAGCCGTTTTTTATAAAAAAATAATAACTGATTGTTTTGGGGTTTTTTTCAAAAATTTTCAAAATAGTTTTTCGTGCATATATACAGGTCTACTTGACATGTCTGGTGCAAATTTGTTTGAAATAGATCGAATAGTTTTCTCTCTAGCTTTGTATACATATAGACAGACATTTTGTAAAAACCACTTTCTTGGACTCAGGGGGTCCCAAAACGGATATTTCCACAAAAATCTCAACATCGATTTTTTTGCGATTACTATACTTTCTCTATACTATATAGTATAGTGAGAAAGTAACAAGGAAATTCTGTTTTTATGAAAGTGAAATTATTTCTTCTTTTTTGCAATGATTTCTGTGATAAAATACTAATAAGATTACAAAGATTAGAATACATACTATAAGAACCAAAAAATAACTAAATACATATAGATAATATTAAATTGACAATTTCTATAAAAAAATAAACTATTATAATTTAATTGAAATATTTCTTTAAAAACTCTTATTCTGGAGGACTTGACAGTATCATCATAATATTACTGAAAGTAAACATAAATGTTTAATATTTTAATTAAAGTCCCAATAATCTAATGTTCCTAGACATTGGCGCCCGACCCTGTACCGTGTTACATGTAATGTTAAAAGCATTATGTTTTAATTGCTGTTTAAGTCTTTCTACCAGAACAAGAAATGAGTTTAAAAAGATTAGATTTGATTAAATAGTAATGTATCTTGTGTCAAGGGAGAGGTAAAAAAATTCTTAACTTAATATTCTGCTTATTCTAACAGTCATTGAAAACAATACACAGTACTTTGTCGTACTCTCAAGAATGTAACGTCTCATTTCTGCAATTTAAGTATAGATAAAAATATGGTTGCTAACATTCCTGGTAGGGCAGTCAAATATATTTAGGAAGTGTTTATTTGTACCTGTTAGGGGTTTTTGTAGTTGGAAGGGGTATTTAAATTAAAATCACGCCCAGAAACTTTTAACAATTATGGTGAAGCAATGCTTCATTTTAAAGAAAATATATATAATGTTTAATAGAAATTCACCTAGTATCATTAAATACCTAGCAATCATCTAAAATAGTATAAATATTAAAATGTCAATTAATGAAAGGAATACACAATGCAATTTATTTAGGGTTTAATATAGTTTCAATTATATGATACTTACATACTGTAAGATGGTGTTTTATCTGAACTATATTTCCAAATTTAAAAATACCCGCCTACTACTTTTTAAAATGAAAGAAAATGCTATAATTTCAACCCCATTTTCAGTTACTTATTAGTTATAATGTATTGTAAACTTACAATAAATACATTATACGAAATGTATTTAATAATTAAAACCGTTATTTTATAACAGTAACGTTTTCCGTACATTTTAGTGTATTGCAAAACACACTCCGGCATATAAAGCTTACTTGTTCAGAGAGTTTGTTCCAGATCATTGGATATTTACACACCACCGAGTCTCTACAAAGAAACCAGATTTTATAGAAAATAATGTAATTTATTAACTTTATTAAATTAATGTTCATGGAGTTAAATTGAGTCTTCACCGATTCTGTATGAAAATAAAATATAGCATCAGTATGTTTCCTTCTACATAGGTAATTACTTTCAACACCTGGCGGTTTACTTTCTTTTGCTTTTAGTAACGGAATCTTTTTGAGTGGCACTTTCCACGGTAAATTTTATTGTACTTACACACTAATTTTGTTCCATTTTGAAATAAAGGATATACTTAAGCAAACATACTGTTATAACTTAGGAATGTATATGCTCTAGACAGCACCGATATCCGGTGCAGCATATAATGTAAAAGACAGTTCGATATGAACATCCTGCCTATGCCAAGGAAGGTTAGATCTGCCTATGTGCGGTACAATTTGTAGTTTAAGTTTAAGATACAAGTTGTATCAGAAATTATGATTTTATAATATATTATGTGGTCTCCAATAAACGCCTACACCAGATTGTGAGTTGTTATTGGTTAAAAACCCAACACATACGTTATCTGGAATATTCAACATTACAGTAATGTATGTTCTGTTAAATTATTTGTATGTCATTTATATTCTTTACATTGCTTCCAATAGCAAACATAAAGAATGACAGTTTTTAATAAGTTTATTATATGCTAAAACGCTACAACATTTTTTTTATAGTCAACGTTTTTTTACGAAACTGCACCCTATAACCAAAGAAGAACTAAGCGCTAGTTTTTAGGTATTCCAGAATATGATAATATTTGCTTTAGCTTACAGTTTGATACTCTTAGAATCATGACTGTCCCACTGTTATCAAAACTACGAGTATGTAATATATTGTATCACATGGATATTATAAAAGAAGAATAAGTAAATGTGGAAAGATATTCAATCAACTCCTATAAGAGCGAGTGTACGTACGTGGAGTAACATTTAATGTAACAGCTGATTTCACCTATCCTCTGTAAACCCAGTGTATACTATAGTTTGAGGTTATTTTTACAAATTCAATAGTTATAATTTATTGTTAAGTTGATTTTTTTAAATATGAGTCATAGAACCAATGTAATATTTGCTTTGAGGTTATAAACTGTACTTAAATACAACATTTTATTATCAAAATATTCGTTTGTACAAATTTGAAGAAGAAAAGGCGTGTCCACACTCATGCGCTTTTACTCGCGTCAAGGGCATGCGTCATAGCGCAAGGAGTAGCGCGTGTGAGGCATTCGAGATGCATGCGTGACGCATGCGTTTTAGGAGTTGAACGAAGTCAGTTTTGTTGACGCAAGCCATAACGCAAGCTCTCCCGCTGCTGTTGGATTTCCGTTCAATTCCTCTTTCAATTTAACCTAAAAATGTCTTTTGAAAAACTAACTTTAAATTGTATAAATGAATACAATTTACTACCAGTGTTGTGGGACAATAAAACAGAGGTTATACAAATAAAGTAAAAAGAGATGACGCTTTAAAGTTTTGGGAAGCAAATTTAATATGGACTTATCGGCGTTAAAATTTCAAGTTTGAGGTCATATTTTTCAAAGGAATGCCAGAAAGTTTTGATGAAGAAAAGTGGCTCGGGGGCTCATGGAAGCTACAATTTTTTGTGGTTTGCTATCCCACTTTATCTTGTAGACTCCGCAACGCCAAGAGAAACGAAGGAAACTACCGCAGATAATACAATTTCTACAATTCCAGATCAAGACGAGGTAACCAACTACAAGGTTTATTTTTTTTAGTGTTTAGCATTGGAACATGTAACTTCAGAGAAAAACAATAATATTATATAATATGATGAAATTGTGATATGTCATAAATAAAATAAGATTCACAAAAGATAGATTTATTGCAACATACGGTAGTATGTTTCGCCTTTGTTAGGCATCGTCTAGAAACTTGTTAAAATTGTACAGAAATGATTTGCATGTTTGCTCTATAAGGAAGTAAACATAAATATATTGTAATATACCCTATAACATCTTTTTATTTTAGGCCTATAAGCTTAGTTGTTTATTTGTTACAATAATTTCTAGATACTATATTGATAGTTGAATTAATCACATAATATAATATAGGCCTATATATAAAAAATAATCACTGTAGAATTTAAAAAAGTTGTCTGGCGATTCAGAATGTAGCAAACGAGCTAATATTTTATGAAACTGATTTTACTATGTTAAATATTTTGTCTTTTAATATGGTTATATCTGGTTCTATAATTTGTAGAAGATTGTAAAAATTTCCCAAGACATTTGAAGGGCTCAGGGGAAGAAGGGGGTAAGTCAATTTTTTTTATTTTTTTGTTTTCCATTCCAGCAGATAGGTCTGAGGGGTAGCTACCTCGTGTTAAAACTACACAGGGGAATAAGGAGTCTAGTCAGTATAAAATCACATTCTAAAATTTCCCATGCAGGCTATAAAGGAGGTAAGTCTGAGCGCTTGCAGCTAAGAAGGGGGCAAGTCAGCCGGAGGAATAAACAAGAAATCGTCTGCTGTCATTTCGTGTTGTTTGTTTTTCAGTCTTGATGAGTCAGTTAGATGATATGTGTCTGTAGTTTGTTTGGGGTTATGTTTTAATATTCTGTTGTGGTAATAATAGTGTTCTCTACAGTTTTACTAATCTTTAGTGGTGAATGATGGAAAGTGAAAGTGAGGTTGAAGAGCATGGTGCAGTGAATCAAGTAAAAAATACAAAGAAGAGAAAGAAATTTGGACGTTTAAGTGACGCTAATAAGAAATTGAATCTTCAAAGCCATACTCCAGGGCCTGATTGCCAATGTAAACATCTTAAATGTTTCGAAAATGTCCCACAGAAATGCCGGTCAAGTATTATGTTGGATTTTAATTTAATGAATTCTGTTGATGAACAAAATACTTACCTTTGTTGGCTTATTACAGTGCAACAAATACAAAACTGGCGTCCTCGTTTAGACGAACATGGTGCTAGTTTTCGCAATGCAGCCTATTCTTATAGAGTTAGATTTATGCGTGATGAAACTGTAAATGAAGTACAGGTTTGCCAACAAGCATTCCGGTCAATTCATGGAATTGGCAAGAAAAAATTACAAATTCTTCAAAGAGGTCTTAAAAAAGAAGGCAAGGCCAAAAGTGCTATCATAGAACATATAGGGTCTTTCAAGGGTAGAAATGGACACTACAACCTAGCAGAGTCAACAAAAACATATTTGCCAGAAGAATTAAATATTTAAAAAATGTTTGAAATGTTTTGTAGTAAGTATGACAGTATAAAGTTGTCTTATGAAACTTACCGTACAGTTTTCTCCACAGAATTTAATATATCGTTTGGCTTTCCTCGCATGGACACTTGTAGCACATGCGATGAGTACATTGCAAAATCAAAAATCTTAGAGGCAGAAAAACTACATTTAAATGTAAATTCAGATGTTGATAAAATAAATCAAAAGGATGCTGAACTAAAACGCTTGCGCATTGAAAACACAGATGATTTGTAATGTAAACTATCTACAACTCTACATTACATAAAAATTACAAAGTTCATTACATTTACAGATTTGATACCGATTTCCAAGGCGAAGAATGAAGATGTCAAGCACTTGTCCAAGTTTTGTGAAAGAGAAGCTAAAGAATACTTTGAAAATTGGCCTTTTAAATAGAAAGGCTTATAAAGACATGGTCCTCTTATCCAATAAGTAACATTATTTGTGTATATAATAATATTATGTGAGTGGACATACTTTCAGTTTGGTAAGTTTTGTGAAAGTGAAGACAAACAGTATTTTGTCATTGAAATGAACAGGCTATGAAGACATAGTACTCGATGTTTACTCAAAAATTTGTGTATGTAAGTGATAAGAATTCCAGTTTGTAATCTTTTTTAACAATAACAAACGGGTCTTACAGACCAACACTGATAAATGTTGATGACTTAACTCCTTTTTCCCCTGGATTTATATGACTTACCCCCTTTATAACGTGTAATTATAGAGTTTGTGTACAATTTGTGTTATTTCTTAAAAATCAAGGTAACTATGACGATCTAACCTACTAAATTTAGTAAAGAACTGATAAAACTACAGTGACAACTCTTAAAAATAAACAAAACTTTAATTTTGTATAAAGATTTTAATCCTAAAACTTTAAAAACTGTTTCCTATAAAATTTACAAAAATTGACTTACCCCCTTCTTCCCCTGAGCCCTTCATTTGCGTAAAGCTTTTGAAAAATGGTTCTTCATCTTCTTGCAATTCACGTAAAATTACAACATTTTATATAATTTTTTTTCCAATTTGAACGACGTTTTCTCTTTCTACCACTTATAAAAACATAAGCAGCACTTATACCTAAAATTATACTAGCGTCTTTTTCCATGTTGTGCCTTCCCTCCGTGAAAATTGACTGGAAATTGAACATCTAGTGTGGACGTAAAGAAGCATTCAACAAACGCATTCAATAAACGCATGCCTTTAACGATAGATGAAATGAAAGTTGAAAAGCAAGTTGAATAGAAAATTGAAGACGAAAGCGCATGAGTGTGGACACGCCTAAATACCTATTCGTTTAACTTAATAATATAACAGCTGATTTCAACCATCATCAATACGCAAACAAAACCTAGCGTAGATACTAGCATAAACCTGTTATACTTTAGGGTTATGTTTACAACTTCAATCAATAATATAGCCTATAATATTAATAACTTCTAAATCATTTGATCTATCAATATGAAATAAAAGGCAATTAAAAGATAACATTTTTATCTTTCTTTAAATATATATAACTAGGGGAAGCCCCTGCGTGCTCCACACGCCAACCCCGTTGGAACCTTCTATACACAAAATCATGTTATGTTTTCTTTAGAATAAAGGAGTAGGATTAATAATAAATCCAAAGCTAAGACGATAAATAATGTTAAATGTTCAAATTAAATTATTTTGTATATTTTATAACAGCAGTTATAATAAAGGTTAAAAGAACCATTAAGGC
>JAGFPH010003873.1:101428-115699 GCA_018207615.1 Philaenus spumarius | reverse complement strand
AGAGGCGAACTAAGAAAGAATTTTTAAATAATTGGCCTGTAAGGGTTAAAACAACCCCTAAAACAATAAACATTTTTTGTTATATGTCTCAAACGTCCTACCTCCTAGAAACGTGAAATTTTGGACGCATATTGCTCATAGGAGCTAGAGGCGCACTAAGAAATAATTTTATAATATTTGAAATTTAAGGTTGAAACATCACCTAAAAAGTATTGTTTGTTATAATTCCTTAAAGCTAGAAAAATAAAATTTTGTAAATTTATTTCTTACAAGATACATATAAAAAGTAAACCTGTTTAAAATTTTGTGACTTTCTGCTAAAGGGTGAACATTTAATAACAACACCTAAAACTGTAAATATTAATTGAATACCGCCTAGGAACGTGAAATTTGGTACGCATATTGCTCATAGGAGCTAGAGGCGAACTAAGAAAGAATTTTAAAATACTTTTCCTTTAAGGGTTGAAACAACCCCTAAAACAATAAATATTGTTTGTTATACTTTCCTTAAAGCTAGAAGGCTGAAATTTTTTACATTTATTTCTTACAAGATACATATAAAAAAATAAACCAGTTTTACATTTTGTCACGTTCTGCTAAGTAAAAATGGAGTAACAACCCCTAAAATTATAAATATTATTTAAATAGTTACCGATTAGGACGTGAAATTTATACACAAATTGCTCATAGGTGCTAAAGGCGCACTAAGAAGGGATTTTAAAATATTTATCTTTTAAGGGTTGAAACAACCCCTAAAACAATAAATATTGTTTGTTACATATGTCAAACACCATACCACCTAGGAACGTGAAATTTGGTACCATGTTGCTTATAGGCGTTAGAGGAGCGCCAAAAAAGGATTTTAAAATATTTTCCATTTAATGGTTGAATCAACCCCTAAACAATAAATAGTGTTTGTTATACTTTCCTTTAAAGCTAGAAAGCTGAAATTTTTGTACATTTATTTCTTACACGATACATATAAAAAGTAAACCAGTTTTACATTTCGTTACGTGCTACTAGGGGTGAAAATGTGATACAACCCCTAAAACCAATATATATAAATTTTTATACTTTCTTTAAAGCTAGAGAGCTGAAATTTTGTAAATATTTCTTACAATATACACAACAAACTGATAAATAAAGCAGTTTCATATTTTATTAAGTTCTGTTAAGGGGTGGAAATGTAGTAACAACCCCTTAATAAATATTAATTTTTATACTTTGTTTAAAGCTAGAAAGCTGAAATTTTTTACATTTATTTCTTACAAGATACATATAAAAAATAAACCAGTTTTACATTTAATCACGTTCTGCTAAGGGTGAACATTTAGTAACAACCCCTATAACTGTAAATATTAATTTAATACCGCCAAGGAAGAAGAATTTTGGTACACATATTGCTCATAGGCGCTAGAGGCGCACTAAGATAAAATTTTAAAAATATTTAGCCTTTCAGGGTTGAAAAATCCCCTAAAACAATAAATGTTGTTTTTTTTACTTTCCTTAAAGCTGAAATTTTGCAAATTTTTTCTTAAAAAACACATATATAAAGTAAATGAGTTTTATATTTTGTTACGTACTGCTAGAAGTGAAAATGTGAAATCAACCCCTAAAAATAATAAATATTTATTTTATTTTTATACTTTCCTTGAAGATAGAAAGCTGAAATTTTGTACATTTTTTTACAAGATACATATAAAAAATAAACCAGTTTTACATTTTGTTACGTGCTGCTAAGGATTGAAAAAGTAATAACAACCCCTAAAAACTATAAATATTAATTTATATTATTTCCTTAAAGCTAGAGAGCTGAAATTTGGAACTTATAATTTTATAAAAATATTTTGAACGTAAGCTGATCAAAACTAACCCGATCTATGCATTAGCATATTAAAGACGTATCTGGGTGATCTGTAAACATTTAGCTAAGACTGTGATTGACCAGTCTGTAGATTTAGTGGTTGAAAAAGAACACGCTCTTCACTCTGAATTTTATATTTTTTATTGATTTAATTTATTCAACACACATACAGTGACGATTTACGGGCAACCAGTGAAAAATAAGTACCAAACTAATTGAAAAAAATACATGTTATAATTCATTTTCGTGAAATAATAGATGAAAGAAAATGAGAGAAAAGTATTACAATTAATTATGAATCATAGTGATAATGACGTAGCAAAAAACAAATTCCCTGTAGCGAAGCACGGGTTTTCAGCTAGTAATAACATATAGTCAAAAATTAGTTCAATTCGGTGAGAAAAAAAAAAACAGTTTGACAATTTATTTTTGTTTGTAAGTTGAGACTTTTTGATGCAGTTATTTGTTTTTCAGAAATGACATAAAACCTTTACGTTTACGTACACTGTTTTGTACGTTAAACCCGCTTTGTTCTTTGACAATAAGTCAAGACGATCCCTTTGTCATGATAGGGTTTCACTTACAATACCAAGCCTTGCAACGTGAAAAGACAATACACTATGGAAGCCATTTTATAAGCTTAAGTTATTTAAATCTCATCTTAAGAGAGATTCTTAGAGATGGTTGGGATATACTTTAAGTAATTAGGTGGTCTGGAACTTTGAACAGATTTCTCTAGAAAGCGTAACTAATCTGTAAATAAAAACATTTCCGAATAAATACGATTTGACATTTTGTCATACTAACGATAGCCAAATTTGATTGAAATAAGCATTTCCTTTTCTATTATACAAACTTCTATTTAAAACTATGTATGTGCATATAAAAACGAAGTATACCCATTTGAATTGTATTTTATTATTACAATTTTCGTATTAATTTTAAAGTTTGATTAAGAAATGGGTATGATTATAATTGACTTGGGGTTGGGCATGAATTAGTTGGTCTATGATAAGACTTCAAAAACGTTTAAGAAGAAGCCAAAAAGTTAAAAAATAAATAAAAACAAATAATTATAAAAAACAAAGTCTAATATAGTGTAACAATGAATTTCCTTATACAACATTAGGCCTAACTTTTAATTTTATTATAAACATATTTCAGTGCCCTTTAATTTCCAATCTTCTCCTAAAACATTTATAAGTTCAGAAAACACACGATAGAATAAAACTTGAACACACAAATCTCACAAGAAATACGTTTACTAATTTAAACTCGTTTCAACGATAGTGGCTATCTTCAGTGATGCACGAGCTGCAATAACCAAACTATCAAGTTATCTTCTTACAAGTCAAGTCTTTTCTGCTCCAAGGTAGGACCATCTGGTCCTTTCTTCAACTTAACCCATTCTAAATAAACATTTGTGAACTAATTAATAATTACAAACATTATTTACAATAAAAAAAGAAGAAGAAGAAATAGACCTAAATAACAAAAGAAAAACGAATTGATTAAAATACAAATTGTATAAAAAAATGGACACTTCTTTAAATTGCTTATACACACTTACCGAGTAAAGGTAGATACCGAGTTCACGTATCTACCATTAAGACCTTTAGCGATTTTAAAAATTGATCACGGCTTAAAAGTGGATTTGGTAACGAGTTCAATAAGTGGCATTCCATTACAGTGAAAATTTTTTTCAACACATCACAGTGCTTGGGAATGATTAGAAGCAATGCCAATCTCTTTTATATACATACAAGTTATTATATATCTGAGGAAAAAGCAAACTTATGTGCTAAGTAAGTCAGGTGGTAAATACACCATGTAATGTAGTTCAAATATGAAAATATTTTCATAAAAATTCATTAAGTTTTCAAATATATAACTGTTTATAATGTGAACTTACATGGCAGTTGAGTTTTTAATAATAATAAAACAAAAATATACATCCTTACTATAGTGTTTTGTGCGTTGGAGTTTATTAGCCAAAAAGCATAACATAATCATGAAAACGTAAATTTAATAATGATATGGAGTGTCATTACTGTTATCTTATTTTGAGACTTAATGACTATAGCTCATTTAGATATGCATTAGTATTGGCAAACATTGCAATAAAACTAACGTTAATTAAAACCACCAAAGTTGTAATTTAAAACAAATGACCAGATTATGAACTAATGTATGTTCTAGGAGAATGTTAAGTACAATTTTAAACTAATTAATAATCACTAACAGTTCAAATGTATTGTTTAATTATATAATACCAAGGTCCTGTTTCAAGATCGTTCGGCATTTCGTCCGTCTAATTTGTTTTGTTCTTTGAGGGCAGGAAAAACAACGCAAGTGTATTATTATACGCTTTGTAAATATATTAACTAAATTGTTCCTTGTTCACTTTGTCAACGGTTTGTCTTGGTTCAATCTCTTGAATCAATAATATTTTGTTTAACTTTTCAAATGTTTTTAGTATTAGCTTAATATGTGTCATGATCTTAAAGGGTATACATATTGATTTCCGTGTCTCTATAAATATTTGTTTCAAAAAGTTGTAAAGTAATACGACAAAACAGAACGATAAAACAAATTGCAATGGCTAAGCCATATACAGTTCTTTCAAAATTAATTACAAAATTGTTACCAGTACAAAACATCATAATCGAAAGAAACACAGAAAATCAAAAGTGATACTAAGAACCAAATATAATTTATTCTAAATTATAAAGATAACGAAGACATATAAGAAGTACGAAATATTTTATTTTAAACACTTGTATACAAATTAGTTATACGCAAACAATTTTAATTAGTTTATTTGGATTTTCTAAATATTTAAAAAATGCACTCGAAAGCTTTGTTTTTGCAGTAGGCCTATTACTAATAATTGTATATGGACTGTTCGGCATTTCCTCCATCAAAAATCTGTTTATTTTTAGTCTCTGCTAAATGTGTTTTTAGATTTTAAAATTTTTTTTTAATGAATACTCCTTGAAAGCCTTTAAAACGACGTGTGTAATCATTTTTTATTTCTTCAGCATTGGTTTATGCTGATAAAAAGTAAATAAGGGAAAGTAAATTTAAAAATGAATAAAAATTATAAATTGTGGAATAGATTTGTGATTACATGTGCGTTTTTTCATATCTCTAACTCGAATCTAGCTGAATCCTGCCGTTTTTGACATTGCGATTTGCAATTATGTTACTGATGTAGTCGATATAACGAGAGGACAATGTGAATTGAAGCAAAAGAGGTTTATAAAAAACAAAAAAGACACATTCGTATTTAGCAAATTTGCATTGTTATTGGAATAAACGGATGCAAAATAATTATTGAATTGATTTGACAGGTCTTCTACATTATTGGATTGAAACGAGGAAATTATAAATTTATTTATCCCAGTTTGATATCTGAATAACATTAAACTAATTATTTATTATTGTTTATGTTCGCCATACCGACTATTGTTTATTAAGTAAACTTGTTAAGCTTACCGTCCAACAGTCTAATATTAAACGTCCAACGACGGCCGTTTCTGCTATTCAGCCATTCTCAAGTTAAGGACCATTGTCCTTCGTCATTAGTAAAAATAAAAACACATAGTACACTTAAAAAAACTTACACACTCGAGTCCACAAATACAAAATACACGCTCGCACATTTTAATGTCCATGTGGTAAGTTCACTGTCCACGGCTAGACAGTCTATAAACAGTCTACAGAAATTGTATAGGATATTTAGATAAGAAAAATATCTTATTACTTTAAAACTAATATTTTTTTTGACATACTAAAAGAGCCACTCCTTTAAAACAAGTAATGCAAAATATGGGTTGTAAATAAAATACATATTTTACAAAAAACTTTTTAATTTAGTTTAAAGATCAACGTGATGTGTAATTTAATCAGACAATGCCTGGGGGTGAAGATTGGCAAGAACTAAAATTACCCTTCATCAGTTAGATGTCTTGTTAACAAGGTGCCTAGAGGGTTATATTTTATTCTTTTTACTGTCTGGTATGTTTCTCTTCCACGTTTGTTTCATATATTAAGTTATAAGATGCATACTTGCCGCGTATTGTCCACAGAAATAAAGTTACTACCAAAATTTCTTTAATGTAATTTGTTTTTGAATTTTAACTATAATGATGCCTTCTGTTTTGATGTTGCCCTACATTAAATGTTATATCTTATTTGGACAATATTTTACTTATACAGTTTAAACCTCGTATTGGAAATAGCTACAAATAGTCTGAAAGACTGGAAAACATTTCATGTATATTACCTCACACATATGGTACTCATAATTTTTAACTTACGATATACTTTAATAGATAGCAATTAATACAACAATTACTGGTAATAGTTACGAACTCATTATGTAGGACTTGAAAATTGTTATTAGATGTTAATTTCGATGCAATATTCTGAAAGTGAAATTTAAAAAAAAAAACTCTTTTAGGAATAAGTTCGTTAGAAAAATACTACAAAATTTAATTTGCAATCTGTAGAATACATCTGTAATTCCTCATAATATCACACTTAATACATATTTGGATGAGTTTACGTTTAAGAAACTGTTTTAGACTAATGTTTTTTAAAAATAAACATTGTGTAAATTATACAACTAATGGTGATAAATAATTTTGAGCATTTTGTTTTATGAATAGAATAGAAGAGTCTGTATAGCAAAATTATATACATAAATACTGTAGTATGGCCATTAAAGTTTTAAAAAAATATAAAAGTGTGTTCAAATAAATGCAGCAAAGACAATTTTAATTTCATTCATTTGGCAGATTCTTTACTATATGTGCAAAATGTTCGTAGAAAGTTAGCCAACTATTAATTAATTTAGTGTGCTATTATTTCAGAACTTTATTTATACTGGAAACAGCTTCTGGTTCCAATAAAACTACGTTAAATTAGATTTTAAATTTAGTATCTAGTGCACGCTGTAAAGAGTTATTTGTCTGATTTTGCTAATTTAAAAGTAAATGAAATCTTTCATTGAATTGCTCAACGTTTGACTTACTTGTAGACTTCGGATGTTCTTTTCGAGTTTGGATATTCCTAAATAATAAATTTTACTTGTTAGAAAGATGTATTCTTGACACTTTTCTGCGTAAAGACAATGGAACAAATTCCTTGAACATAGAGGATGTCAAAAGGATAGTTGTTTATAGAAACATAGTCAAGACAAATTTCGAAATATTGCCCAAATTACTATTTAACTTACAAAAATCTTAAGTACTAGCACCAGACTACCATTAGATTACCTAGATTTGATAATACTGTAATTTGATCTCTTACAACTTTAACAATCATTCAGTCTTCTATTAATGCCGTTCGTTTTAATGCAATTAAAGACAAAGCAATTTTCAATAAATTCCATTTCTATTGCAGAGTTATTTAATCATAATATTACTGTCAATAACATTGTTTGTTAATTTGTTTGTAATATTTAGATACGAAGAGATCTTTTAAAGATAACGTTTGTAATAACGATAACAATTATTAATATTCAATTAAAATAGTGCATAAATTAAAACAACTACTGAACATGTAATTTTTTATGTTTATGCGTAAAGTTTGTACTTTTAACTTAAGGCTCGGCTCTCCACATTCAAAACGACGATATTGGGTACCAATTTCAATGTTAAATAACCAAAACATACCTTCACTATTCAGCATATTTTTGTGCTGTTTTTGTTAAAAAACGAAAGCTGTATTTTTTTTCTTTAAGTAAAATATACTGTGGGTGTTGATTGCTAAGGATTTTTGCAATATGTCTTTTTGCAACTGAGTAAAAGATTTATAAAGTTTACTATTTTTTACTATTTATATTTATATTATACGTTTATGAAAACAATAAAACGGTTTCTGAAAATGTATTCGGCAATCAACATCCGCATATGACAGTACTTCGAAATGAAACCAAATTTTTAAATTTATTCCACGAATTAACGGAAAAAATTACTTATTCTGTAGCATTGCTCTTATTGGAATAAGATTCAATATGGCGGTCAGGTAAGTGCCCCCTTAATGAGCGACGATCACTTTGGAATAATACTAAAGTTGCTGAAGTTACAGTTCCGAAAACTATCTTACTGATACAATAAGTCACGTGACCGTTCATATATAAGCAGACAAGTGCGATTAAAATCCGCATTATACGTGTTCAGTAACATATGTTTTAACCCCATTGCACAAGCGAGTAATAAAGATCTCTCATTTAAAAATAGTTTATGGATAAATATGACATACCAACTGAGAAGTGTTCAGTTTGTCTACGAGATATTAGTAGTGTTAACAATAAACTTATCACCCTGTACGTATAAAAGGCATAGTTTTTGAAGCATGCTAAATTAAAACACCACATTACATATGGCAACTTTCTCCGATTCCGTTGAATATCCCTCTAACTTTAATTGGAATCTAATTGATGGTTGTTTAAGATAAATGACCAAAAATGACTCAGTAGTTGATGCCAAATCTTAAAAGGTTTGATTAATTATTCATAATATTCTAAAAGCTATATTAGTGATGTTAGTCTGTAGAATTAACATAACTAGTAGTTCTGTGAACAGTAGACCTCGCTCGTTGAAATAACAAATGTGGTTTTGAGCTTAGGTTAAAAAGAGTGTGCCAGTAAGGAAGTAAGCACAAGGTTTAGCCAGTGAAACATTATTTACAATTCCCGCGATTCCAAGATTTCTAGTAGAGGCATTGTGTTTTATTTAGGTTAATAATGCGTAAGATAGCTAAAAATATCGCGTTATAGAGGGACAACATACAATTAAATATTAACATACTAAATAACTCAAACTTAGCAATGTATCATAAGTTAACTTAAGTTCCATATCATATTCCCATATTAGAAATAATGAAAACAAACGATGTTAAAACGTCGTGATAGTGATCTCAACCCATGTACCAACCCTTCCCACGGTGTCCTACGGTCATTTTTTGTATGTCCTTTATCGCCGCGAGGTTTCATTTGTTTCATCTCATTTTGTAATTGAAGTAAAGCTAAGTCAAATACTTTTATGAAATTTACAATGATAATTTACAGGTATACAGTTCAATTCTTTGATTTATCCTCTACACTTTCTTATAATAATATGTCATTTTTGGGCAAATGATATATTCCTAAATTACTATTCAAAACAGGCCTAGTTTTGTTAGCAGTCTTGTAGTAGGAACACAAAAACTGGTGTTTTCAAAATAAGAAATTTGAAATTGATAAATATTTTTATACAATTCTATTTAGAACTAAATTACGAAACTTTTTTACATTTATGAAAAAAATTACAATATTTTTTACTACTTTTTATGCAGGCCTAAAGTTAAACATTTTCCTTTCGTTACTGAACGTGATGGTTTCTTGAGCTAATAACTTTCTTAATTTTACTTCAATATTTTTTTTTACTGGCATATATGAATTCTTTAAACCTTTATCTACAAAAAAGCTATGGAACACTTTTGAATTGGTTTAGAATAGACTTATAAAAACATGGTTGAAATACAAAAACTTGGACGATTTTTAACAAATTTGAAGTTTACCGCCATTTTGTGAGCTTACCGGTAGAGATACGGAAAAAAAATCAAGAATACAATTTTTTTTAAAATATAATTTGCTACTAGCAAAATTTTATTAGTTTTAAATTCGACTTACGGTTAAGCCACAAACTGGCTTTGGAAAAAAGCTTACACTGAGAGAAACGGTCCGGCCGCCATTTTTATTTTATTTAAGGGGTTAAAAATGAAAAATGGAAAAAAACCGTATATATACATGGGTATGCCTAGGTATAAGGAACATTCATGCAAAAAATCATCAAAATCGGTCAAGGCGTTTGGCCGTAATCGTGAGACAGACACACAGACATACAGACACACAGACGAAATGCCGAACGGTCGAGTTAAAACGGAGACCTCGCTTACGCTCGGTCAATTATATGATTATTGTAAGTATCATTTCCATAAAGTGAATATAAATTAGTATTAGTTAAAATATCTAGGTACACTTAAAACATAAAGTCATTAGTCAACCAGGACAGGATGCATTACCGACAAAGAGCTTCCATTAAATACGGTAATTAAGCTTGCAAATGAATAAATATTATATATGAATGTTAACTTTTGTCTTTTAGTAATATAAAAATAAGATTGCTATCCAATCATTTTAAATTAAGGTTTTGAACAAAAACACGTGGACAAAATATTATGTCGAACAATCATTTTATTCTATAACTGAACTCTGGTAGAAGAAAGAATAGACAACATTCATTATAATAAATTAATAACTTGTAATATGTAACCACATAAATGCTACAAAAGAAACAGTTTTACATGATTACTTCATGTGTAACTGCCAATGTTTATTTGTTACATATTGGTAAAGAATAGAAAGCCTGGACTAATATTTCTTTTTTTATTTCCAGAACAAGGAACAGCCAAAACGTGATCTGAATCAGGAAAGTGATCGTAATTAAGATAAGTTATTCCGGGAACGTTCTGCTAACTTGAAGTAAGATCGAAGATTAGATGATTTGTATATGATACCATAAATGAAGATAGTAATAGCTTTTATAAACCTGAGATTCGACCTAAGTATGTTACATTTAACCAGGAATTTGGGATATTTTATAAATAAACTTGTTGAACTTACCGTCCAATAGTCCAATTTGACACGTCCCAACGACGGCCGTTTCGGCTATTCAGCCATTTTCAAGTTAAGGACCATTGTCCTTCGTCATTAATAAAAATAAAAACACATAGTACACTTAAAAACACTTACTCACACGAGTCCACAATTACAAAATACAAGCTCGCACATTTTAATGTCCATGTGGTAAGTTCACTGTCCACGGCTAGACTGTCGGTGCATAGTTCTTATCTGTATTTGCTTTTGCAATGTCTATTACCAAGTCGAATAATGGGTTGGAATTAAAATTGAGTTTATCATTAAGTAGCTTTCCTTGCTCTGTCTTGAAAGCTTTATACATCTCATAAAACCAACTGTTTCTTATAACAAATTTTGCTCGGGAATAGCTGTGTTTACTGTGATACTGGAGGACTCCGCCCCTGATGGGTTCTCTCACCACCCCCAGCGGTAAGTAAATGCTAACAGATTATTGTATACTTTAATATTGTCACGTTAGTGACGATTGATTATTACAGAGATTTTATTACTTTCTCACTATACTATAGTATAGAGAAAGTATAGTGATCGCAAAAAAAAATCGATGTTGAGATTTTTGTGGAAATATCCGTTTTGGGACCCCCTGAGTCCAAAAAAGTGATTTAAAAAAAATGTCTGTCTGTATGTCTGTATGTATGTATGTATGTATGTATGGATGTATGTATGTATACAAAGCTAGAGCGAAAACTATTCGCTCTAGCTTTGTATACATACATACATACAGAACAAATTTGCACCAGACATGTCAAGTAGGCCTGTATAGATGCACGAAAAACAACCCCCTTTTTTATGCAAAACCCCCCCAAAAATCAGTTATTATTTTTTTATAAAAACGGCTCGAACGATTTTGATAAAATTTTACTTATTTGTAGCCTTTAATATACCCACCATATGTAAAAAACCGCATCTTTCTAAAAATTCTTGTTTAGCTAATAATAATAATAAATGATTTTTGGGGGGTTTTTGGCCATAAAGGGGGTTGTTTTTCAAAACCTTTTTCGTGCATCTATACAGGCCTAATTGACGTGTTTGGTTCAAATTCGTTCGAAATCGATAGAATAGTTTTCTCTCTAGATAATAATAATAATAATATTTATGAGTTAATCTCCTAGTTTAATAAATCACCTCTCCTACCCAACCTACAATAAAATTATGAAGTCACCAGTGAATCTGTTTGATAATCCTTATATATAATTCTGTAAGCGAAATTTTAGATTCAAAATTGTGGGAATTTGGTAAATCGGAGGATGATGGGAGGGGTGTCAAATTAAAGGTATCGATTCAAGGAACGAGGGAAAAATATAAATTTTTTCTAAAATTAAAAACTAAGGGGTTTTTGAGATCCCCGAAAAACGAAAAATCCCCATAAGAAATACATGAAAATTTAAAAACATACAACAGCTGTTCTGCAGTTTACATTAAAACATTTGGTATTAAATAAATAAATTAAAAACATAAAACAGCTGTTCTGTAAAATAATATGACAGTTAAAGTAAATTATATTTTTAAATAAAATCTGCTACTTATTAACCTATAAAAGATACACGTTGACACACACATAGAGAAACCTTATAAGTGTGATTTTTGGAAGGTTGTATGGCTGTCCTATTAACTCTTCATACATTTATACTAATATCATAAAGAGGTAAAGTTTGTTTGTTTGTATGTAGTGGGTAATCTCTGGCACTACTGAACCGATTGAAAAAATAGTTTTACTGATAAAAAGCTACACTTTACCTGAGTAACATAGGCTATAATTAATTCATTTCGATAAAAACCTTTCTTTATTTCAATATTTGTAAATTTAGTCGGAAAAATTCTTAGGTTAGGCCTAGAATGATAAACCAACACATGTATTTACATTTATTACCATAACAATAAATTGAATAAAAGAACAGATAATAATAGCTGTCTGTTCCAATATTTCCATTAACAGCTGATTTCAAAATTTGAAGCAATTATTTTTGTATTTCTAGATTTTAGGTTAGGGTTTTAAAGTGTAGACCTGAGCCTTGCTGGTTCTTTTAACCATTATTATAACTGCTGTTATGAATATAAGAAATAATTTGATTTGAACATTTATCATTATTTATTATCTTAATTTTGAGGTTATTATTATTAATCATATAACTTTATTATAAATAAAACATAACATTTGTTTTTAGCAGGTTCCATTGGGGGTTGGCGTGCGGAGCACGCAGGGGTCTCCCCTAGTTTAAATATGTTTGTGAGAAAGTATGTGCCAGTTCTTGGTACCGTTTATTTTTATATAGAAGAGAGCCAAATTTCAAGTTATAAAATATGACTAAGATGTGATAAGCTGAAGCAGTATTTAAAACTGGTCAAAACCTAGCCCAGTCGGTATAGGTTACAACTACCAGTAATTTGCAATAAGGCTGATTTTTTTTTATAAGTACCTTAAAGTATGTAGATTAACATAAAAAAAAGTTTACCAGTCTATCGATTTCCCAAAGTCGAAAAAAATCGATTTTCATTTTTTTTTCGATTATCCTTAATATTTTGAGCTGGGATGAAGATAGAGAAAAATAAAAAACACCACCGTGTAGGGGAGGTATTTTTCAACAAAAAAGGTCATATGTATTTATTTCGTCCGAGCAATGGTTTGTCTGGAAAAAATTCGATAATGCAGGTATGTATTTTGCAGCAGGGGAAATCACTAAAAGGGGACATCTTATTCATGTATGAAGCGTTGGCTCATTCTAAATTGGCCGAATTTTAATATATCGAATTGAAACTTGACGTAGGAGTTAAAATATATATTTTAAATATTTATGCTGAGTCTCAGCTTGTTATCTTGAAAATGACCCGATACTAGTAAAGAGTAAAGTTGGCATAACTTTAATAGAGACATGTGTTTTTAAATTATGATATAGTAAGCCTTATTCGTTTATGTTTTTATTCTGTTTTTTTTTTATTTTTGTTAACCTAACCTAAAGACTATTGGTTGTGAAAAATAGTAACTGATTCTAAATTTTCAAAATTGGTTGCGATGGTAAATGATGTAAATTAATTCAATAAACGGTTCAGAATAAGCCTAGAATTTTGTTGGTAGACTTTTGATTCAAGTCAGCTGTCTTATCTGTTTTATATTAAAAGATGAACTGCACCTAATGTTTAATGACCAATACTATCTACCCTAATAATTTTTAAAACTCTACTATTTTAAAGATACTAATAAGTTCCGAATAAAGTAAATATGATATCCGGTATGCATACTAAGAGTGGTGCAATTTCTTTAGTGCATTAGCGATTAGATTTGACTTGTCTGAGTATCTTTATATATAATACGTGAAGCCGTTTTTTGTAAACACAACTCCTCCCTTAAATCTGGACCAATTTTAATGTTTGAGGTTTCAAAAAATTTGTCTCATTTCGTAGTTTTGCAATAAGGTTTTGGATGTCAAAAATTCTTATCCTTAATGGCGTGAGCTAATCTCAAAGGTCGGGTTTTCGACATAAGATTAACATGGAAAATATTTAAAAACCATTTCTATACAAAACAGCTGTTTATAATAAGAAACAAACTAATCCAGCTGATTTCGTGGATGTAAATAACGATGATTACAGTATTCAGAAGGTTATGAAAACATTTTAATACAAAACAGCTGTTTATAATAAGAAAC
Source organism: Philaenus spumarius (assembly GCA_018207615.1). Lineage (NCBI taxonomy): Eukaryota > Metazoa > Arthropoda > Insecta > Hemiptera > Aphrophoridae > Philaenus > Philaenus spumarius. The sequence continues at coordinate 101,484 of JAGFPH010003873.1, read as the reverse complement.
TAACTAATGCAGCTGCTTTGTGGAAGTAAATATTGATTTTTATAAGGGAGGAAATG